>SJYX01013054.1:507691-581515 GCA_006410675.1 Oreotragus oreotragus | reverse complement strand
TGTCCTGAATAGGAAAATTTACAGAGACAGAGAGTAGATCAGTGGTTTTCTAGAGGAAGGAAGGCCTGGTGGGAATGGCAAATGAGGGAAGTGGGAGTTGATTGTCAATGAACATGGGCAGAATTCTTTCAATAAAGGGACAAAAATGTTCTAAAGTTCGGTTCTAGTGATGATTACCTAACCTTAAATATATATACTAAAAAGGCATTGATTTGTATCCTTCAAATGAGTGAGTTGTATGGTATGTGCATCTATAGCAATAAAACAGGCTTTTAAAAAGGAGCTTATTGAGTATCAGCTGTAGACTGCTGAAATGCACGGGGAAGCAAAGAGCTGGACACGACTGAGCAACTGAACAGCAACACAGAGAAGTGTCTAGGAAATGACGAAACGTAGCACTTCGCTGAATACTGGAGCGGGCTGAGAAAAAGGCGGAGCCACTCTTGGTGGAGGTGCCATGTTTCAGGGATACCTGGAGGGTGGCGATGCCAGGTATAGAGACTAGATTTGCTTCTCTGCGTCTCCTGGGACTGCGTCTCATATTTCTCCGCATCAGTGGCCAAGGCCATGCTCTGATCCATCTCACGTGTGAGGCTACTTTGTTTCACAGTCATGTCAAAGAGAGAGTCCCGTGAGGTCTCCATCAGCAAGTGTACCTCTCCCAGCAGCTTGCATATTGCAGACCCCGGGAGCTCAGCCACACCACGGCCCTGAAAGCAGACCCCAATGATGCACGTTGTGCAGTCTGCTTGCTGTTTGCCATGGCCCCACCAACCTTCCATCCATGGCCCATAATGCACTGTATACTCGATCTTCTGAGCATGTCAGAACAGAGAGACTTCTCCCGGGCTTTAAACCAGGAAAAAAAAAAGTGTTTTTTGAAGAATCGGTCTGTTCTTAGCTGATGGCATTTTTGAACATTTAATTGACCATGTTTGGGTTGACTTTTGAGAAGGCTTGAGGTGAAATTTGTAATTTTCTCTGCATAAATTTTCAAAACTTTGGTAAACAGTGATCCTCAAACCTTAGTGTGCATTACCTGGAGATGGAAATAAGCAAATATGCTGCTTGCCTATTTTCCCTTAAATACAACCATTGAATGGGTATAGGGAGGGCTCGGTGATCTTCACTTCAGTCAGACAGTGGGTGACTGAGACACAGGTGGTCAATCGACAGCTTTTCAGAGACCTGAGACCTCTCTTTATGCCTTTTAATATTTTCACTTTCCCTGGTTTCGTCTTGTTGTTGTTCAGGCTGTAAGTCATGTCCAATTCTGTGATCCCATGGACTGCAGTGCATCAGGCCTCTCTGTGCTTCACTGTCACCGGAGTTTGCTCATGAGCCAGTGATAACCATTCAACAATCTCAGCCTCTGTTGCCTCCTCCTCAACCTTCCCCAGCATCAGGGTCTTTTCTAGTGAGTCAGCTCTTCATATCAGGTAGCCAAAATACTGGAACTTCAGCTTTAGCATCAGTCCTTCCAACGAATATTCAGGATCGATTTCCTTTAGGATTGACTGCTTTGATCTCCTTGCTGTCCAAGGGACATCTTGCTTTCACCAATTAATCAACTAGAACACAAAAATTGCATGGCATATTACAGTTTTCCTAATATTTTCACATGTATGACTTTCTTTACTGTGACCTCCTAATAACTCCCTGAATTCTGCATTGGTGCTCTCATTTAACAGATGAAAAAGACTTTGGTACAGGAAAAAAAAAAAAAAAAGTTGTAGAAAAGCAAGCTTTGGATTAAGAAAAAAAGCCTACAAGGACTGCAAGCGTGGCATTTGTAGTGCGGGCATTAGTTTATAATGCTGTAAAGATAGGGTTACAGGCATTTTCTGAAATGGGTCAGGTTTCCCTCTCCGAAGAGGAAGTGATCTTTCTAAATATTCACTCGAGAGAAAGCAGCTGATCTCAGCTCCTGTTTCAGAGCCGGAGCAGGTCACAGGGGTAGCCTCTCTCTGTTCAGCTTCGTATCAACCCAGGCCCAGCATCTGAAACCACACCAGTTGTCCCCTCCCCTGCCATCTGTGCTCCAACCAAACACTGCTCGCTTAGTTGCTCAGTGGTGTCCAGTTCTTTGCGAACCTTTGGACTGTAGCTTGCCAGGCTCCTTTGTCCATGGGAGTTTTCAGGCAAGAATACGGAAGTGGGTTGCCATGCCCTCCTCCAGCGGATCTTCCTGACTCAAGGATCGAACTTGTGTCTCCTGTGTCTCCTGCATTGCAGGCAGATTCTTTACCCACTGAGCCACTGCAGAAGCCTCCAACCGAGCATTAAGGTGGTTGAATATTTACTGCCCACCCCGCACTCTCTCCTGCCATGAGAGGGCCTCCTCATACCCAGGTCGTGCTGGAGCCGCAGAGCTCAAAGACTCAGATGGTGGTTGGCGGAGCGAAGGGTTATCAGTTAGGCTGATACAGGAGAGGATTCACAGGAAGCAGGAGAGTTTGGTGGAAAAAGCTAGACTACACTGAGTCTGAGTCCCAGCTGGGTTTCTCACTGGCTCTTTTGTCTTACGCAATGTGTTTACCATTTCTGGACCTTTAATCCTCTTATATAAAATTGGGTTTCTGAAACTCATATCTGAAGGTGGGTCCATTTCAAGTGAGGAGAACCTAAAACGAAGTGTGCAACACTCCCCAAGTGGGTGAAACCTCAAGAGAAGAAGAAGTTAGATCATCTTTTCCCTCCCTGTCTTGGTTTCAGTGATCACATGATGAGTGTATTAGTTTTGTGTCACTGTTGTAACAATTTACTGCAACTTAGTGGCTTCAAATAACATCATGATTTGTGCTAGTCTATACATTAGAAGTCCAAAATCAAGAGATCAGCAGGCTGAAGTTTCTTCTGGAGGCTATAAGGGAGAACTGATTTCCTTCTCTTTTCCACCTTCTAGAGACCACCCATATTCCTTGATTTCTGGCCTCTTCCTCCAATGTTCAAAGTTCATCACTCCATCCTCTGTTTTATTGTCATATCTGATCATGATACTGACCCTCCTGATCTTCTCTGACTCTGACCCTCCCTTTGATCATTACATTAGGACCACCCAGATAATCCAGGGTAATCTTTCCTTGTCAAGACCCTTATTAATAACATCTGAAACACTGCTTTTGTCACATACTGTAATGCATGCAAAGGTTGTATACATTAGGATGTGGATATCTTTGTGGGCCATTGTTCAGCTTACTATAATGAGAAAGGAAATTCAAGAACTTGTCTCCACTAAAACATATCCTATAAGCCATAGCTTATGGTGTAAATGAAACATGTTTGTTACAACAATCCAAGCCTCATCTAATAGAAGTTATGGAGCCATAGGCACGCATGGCAACCCACTCTAGAATTCTTGCCTAGAGAACTACATGGACAGAGGATCCTGGCAGGCTACAGTTCACATAGTCGCAAAGAGTCAGATAAGACTGAGGCAACTTAGCACAGAGGCTCTTTAAGAGCTTCCTGCGTCCCCATTGGGTGTTCCAGATTGGAGCATGCTCTAGTCTTTTCCCCAAGCATTAACACGCAAAAATCCTTTTGAAAACTTCTCTACCACTTGCTCTTCCAATCTCCAGCTCCTCCAGTGATGACAATCCGCAGGCTTCCCGTGGCCAGCTTCAAAGGAGGAAATCCTCTCCAGATAAGAGTTGCATGGCTTTATGAATCTTTCACTGGGTCTCTTCATTCTCCCCTGGACTGACAAAGAATGAAAACATAGCCTCATTCACCTTCAGAACTAGTTTACTCCTCCAGACAGGAAGTTTGTATAAATTATCCTTTCTTGCTTACATTCTGGCTAAGAGGTTACATCTCCAGAATAAATGTTCTAGCTTTCTTAATTGTATACAATAGTTTTAAGTTATCTTTTCAACTTGGTTACCTGTCTCTGAATATTTTTTTCTAAGACTTCTATTTTTTCTCAGATTTATTTACAATTAACAAATCTGTGTAAATATAATTCACATTCATTTTCAAAGCTTGAGAAACTAAAGAAGAAAATCAATTGCACATAAGCGTGGCACCCGGTGAGAAGCACTAAGTACGTACATGCTCTCCCATCCTTGGGGTGGATCTGGGAGTTAATCTAATTCTTTACATTGAGCCACTGTGTGATCTTGGATAATGCCTTTCTTTTCTCTGACTCTCACTTTATTCTTCTCTAAGATGCTTGCTTTAAACTTTTTGAAACTTCTGCTCACCTTTTTATCTATGAATTTGTGAAAATCATTTGTTTCAAACATTCACAGATGACTCTGGATAGGGGAGTTTCACTTCTGATGGTCCAAAGGCAAAGTATAGCTCATCCATGGAAATCTGGTCTGAATTTTGCTTGCTTGTCTTTTCTTAAACCTGCACAATCTTGGGTGTCAAGGTTACCCCATTGGGTAGATCTTTTCCTCAGACTGTAGTGATGTCCCCAATAGACTCTGGGTTTATTTCATGGCTTGTATTTGTTGTCATGTGATTTTATTTTAATTTTTTATCTGTTCTGTGTCTTTAGACAGTTATGAGGAACATAGAAGAAGTAGGGGTACAAATCTGGAACTGATTGACATCTGATACAAATTTTTTATTGGTAAAACAGTTTGGTTTTGAGAAATTAGACTTTAAAAATTCTTTAATATATATATCTCATTCTGACCTCACAATCTCTCTTTGTTTAAAGATTTATCTTTACATTTTAGAAAAGGAAACTAAACTTTAAAAGAGGTTCAGACATGTGAATTTAAAGATTTTTAACCTAAATCCATGGTAATAAACACATTTAAGCTTTTGACTGTGTGGATCACAATAAACTGTGGAAAATTCTGAAGGAGATGGGAATACCAGACCACCTGACCTGCCTCTGGAGAAACCTGTATGCAGGTCAGGAAGCAACAGTTAGAACTGGACAGGGAACAAGAGACTGATTTCAAACAGGAAAAGGAGTACGTCAAGGCTGTGTATTGTCACCCTGCTTATTTAACTTATAGGCAGAGTACATCATGAGAAACGCTGGGCTGGAATCAAGATTGCTGGGAGGAATATCAATAACCTCAGATATGTAGATGACACCATCCTTATGGCAGAAAGTGAAGAAGAACTAAAAAGCCTGTTGATGAAAGTGAAAGAAGAGAGTGAAAACGTTGGCTTAAAGTTCAACATTCAGAAAACTAAGATCGTGGCATCTGGTCCCATCACTTCATGGCAAATAGATGGGGAAACAGTAGAAACAGTGGCTGACTTTATTTATTTATTTATTTTTTCACTGCAGATGGTGATTGCAGCCATGAAATTAAAAGACACTTACTCTTTGGAAGGAAAGTTATGACCAACCTAGACAGCATATTAAAAAGCAGAGATATTACTTTGCCAACAAAGATCCATCTAGTCAAGGCTATGGTTTTTCCAGTAGTCATGTATGGATGTGAGAGTTGGACTGTAAAGAAAGCTGAGCGCCAAAGAATTGATACTTTTGAACTGTGGTGCTGGAGAAGACTCTTGAGAGTCCCTTGGATTGCAAGGAGATCCAACCAGTCCATCCTAAAGGAGATCAGTCCTGGGTGTTCATTGGAAAGACTGATGCTGAAGCTGAAGCTCCAATACTTTGGCCACCTGATGCGAAGAGCTGACTCATTTGAAAAGACCCTGATGCTGGGAATGATTGAAGGCAGGAGGAGAAGGGGACAACAGAGAATGAGATGGTTGGATGGCATCACTGACTCAATGGACATGAATTTGGGTAAACTCTGGGAGTTGGTGATGGACAGGGAGGCCTGGCGTGTTGCAGTCCATGGGGTTGCAAAGAGTCGAACATGACTGAGCGACTGAACTGAACTGAACTATAATCTATTAGACCAACAGATAGGTAGGCTAGATAGAGATACACAGACAAGTGAAACAAAAGTTTTACAAATAATATTTAAGTAAATAGGTAGATAGATAGATTGACAGTTCTATAAATAGGTAGATAGAAAGATGATAGCTAAATAGGTAGATAGATATTGAATAGATAGATACATAGACAGATCTGAAAAGATAGCTTCACAAAACTGCCCAGCAGCTTTATTGAAATAATTAAGCCATAGAGTGATTTATGTAAAGCCTCTGGCCAGTACTGTGAGCTCAACTGATGCTAGTGCCTCTCGCCCCCAAAGAACATTCTAAATGTGTGTATTGCTGTAGAGTGCTCAGAGTCTGGGACCCAATCTTTCTGAATTGTTGGATCCCACGTATGGTAGCAGAAACTTGTTTTGGGCAAAGCGTGCTCTGTGCTTGGTGGGACCACATTGGAGAACCAGTCACAAGGCCGGTTCCCCAGCAAATGTTTGGGTAGGGCTAGAGGAGATGTTGGACTTTCCCAGTGGCTCAACGGTAAGGAATCCACCCGCTAATGCAGCAGACACAGGGACACGGTTTCAGTCCCTGGGTTGGGAAGATGCGCTGGAGAAGGAAACGGTAACCTGCTCCAGTATTCTTGCCTGGAGAACCGCAGGCAAGAGGAGGAGCCTGGGGTCGTAAAGTGGGCCGGGACTGAGTGAGCACACACAGAAGAGATGTTACTTTGGGAAAAATCCAGAATCTTTGAAGTTTTCTAGGAGCTTAAACTTCTCAGAAGGATACTTAAAGTCTATGGAAGGACATGAAAGGTGACCCTCCCAGGCCTCCCGGGGGTCCTGGGTTCCAGTCAAAGCCTGGTGATGGGCGGACCGGGATCTTCAGAGGGGGGAAGCCTGCTACCCTCCGCAGTGGCTGGGGATACAGCGCGGAGAACGGGGAGGGTCCCTGTGAGGGTGTGAGTGACAGCTGGGTAGGCGGGGCGTGGGAGGCACCTCTTCATTGGATGGTGAACTCACCCTGTTCCTCCCGCTCTTTCAGTGAGATCTGCATCCATTTCAGGCATTCCTGGGAAAGACCTGAGTGTGTGCCTGTGTGTGTGTGTTGTGTGCCTGTGACACGTGCATCGTGGTATATGTGGTATGTGTATGGTGTATGATGTGTGTGTGGGTATGGTGTGAGGTATGTACTGTATATGTGTATGGTGTGTGTATATGATGTGCCTTTGTGACGTGGTGTAGTGGGTAGTGTGGTGTGGTGTATGTGTTGTGTGGTGTGCCTATGGTGTGCAGTATATAGTATATATATGGGGTTTGTGTGTGTATGATGCAGTGTGCTATGTATGTGGTGTGGTGTGTCTGTGGTGTGTATTTGTGATGTGTGTGGTGTATGGTCTGTGAGTGTGTGGTGTGTCTCTGTGTTGATGTATGTGGTCTATATGTGTGTGTTCTGTGTGGGTGTGATGTGTTTGTGGTGTGTGTGTGATGTGTGTGTCTGTTGTGTGTGTGATCTGTTGCATGTATGGTCTGTTTGTGTGTGTCATGTGTGTGTGTGGTGTGTGTGTGTGTGTGTGACATCTGTGTGTGGTGTGTGTGGTGTGTCTGTGTGTCTGTGGTGTGTGTATGATGTATGTGTCTGTTGTGTGTGTGATCTATTGCATGTGTGGTCTGTGTGTGTCGTGTGTGTATGTGTGTGGTGTATCTGTGGTGTGCATGGTCTGTGTGTGTGTGTGTGTGATGTCTGTGTGTGGCATATGTGGTGTGTCTGTGTGTGGTGTGTGTGTGACGTGTGTGTCTGTTGTGTGTGTGATCTATTACATGTATGGTTTGTGTGTGTCGTGCGTGTGTGTGTGTGTGGTGTGTCTGTGGTGTGTGTGTGTGGCGGATTGGTACAGGGCCGTGGTAACATGAGAGCCCCAGGAGGCGGGTAAGGTGAGGCCTGCAGACAGGGCGCAAGAGGAGAAAGAGCCGGAAGATCTGAGCAGCCTGGGGGCTGGGCAGGGAGGCTGGGTTTCTGGGAGTCCCACAGCACGAGGTGTAGGTTATTATCAGCACTAGGATGTTAGAGGAAGCTTGTCCAGGGACAGCAGGGGAGGCAGTTGATGGCTTTATCAACCTGATCCCTGAACACCACTGCGTTCCAGGCAGAGGGCTAACCCTCTCAGAGTCACGTAAGCCCTGGGTGTGCCTGAGGGCCAGGTATGATTATTCTGCTCATTTTATGGTGAACTAGGGCGCAGAGTGGACCTAATGGTGGCTCAGATAGTAAAGATCTGCCTGCAATGCAGGAGATCTGGATTAGATTCCTGGGTTGGGAAGATCCTTGGAAAAGGGATTGGCAACCCACTCCACTATTCTCACCTGGAGAATCCCATGGACAGAGGAGCCTAGGCGCAGTCCCTGAGATTGCAAAGAGCTGGACATGACAGCATGCATGCACACACAAGACATAGAGAGGAAATTCATTCAAGTTAGTTGGGGAAAGAAGGCAGAAGTGAACCAGCGGGTTTGGCTCAGGAGCCTGCAGTGGCGACCACAATGCCAAGGGGTCTGCACCATTTTTCTTCCCACTGTGACTCCATGGGCAAATTACAAATAGTGAGGCCTATTAAAACACAGACATTCCTTTTAAAAGTAACCATTTCCTTTTGATGGAAGCATGCTGAAGCACCACAAGCTGAGAGAGGGCAGCGCTGGAAACCCAGCCAGACTATTAATGGAAGCTGGGTCCCATCCTTTATCATTCTTCTCTAGTCCTGCTCCCATGAGCCTGAACCCAAACCAAGGGCAAGAACCCGCTGCGTGACCTCCCACACTCCAAGTGCAAGATCAAGTGCTGTGGAGACGGAGGTGAGCCAGGGCTCTTCATTAAACAAATACCATTAAACATATGTTGAAGATAACAGAGTGTTTTGACCCCAGCAGGCATTTAGACCACAACGAGAATTTATTTTCCTTCTCTGAGGGTAGAGAAAGCTGAGGATGTTTTCCTAGACAAAAGTCACCATTATAAATACGGATTCCTTCAAGATGAAATGTATATTAAGTATGTATGTTCATATGTACAATTACTGATTCAACAGATACTTGGGCAGGCTGACTATGGGGCAATGTGCGTGTTTGCATGTGTGCACCTGTGTGCCCAGGGCATCTCTGTGACTCCTCACCACTTCTTTCTAGTAACAGCCCAGCCTGGCTCTTAAAATCTTTACTGTTATTACAGCAGCACTTTAGTGGTAAAACAATATCTGCCCTTGCCTGTTTTTATTGGGTTAACATTGGTTATCTGACCCCAGACAAGCCAATCAAAGATTTTCAAGGCTAGAGAACTAGCATGCTGCCTTGTTGAGCAAGCCTGCAACAGAGTCTTGGTTGTGTTAAGATTGTAGCTGAACTGGAAACTTCCATGTATTCTTTTCAAGTAGAAAAAAAATTAAAAGAAGGGGAGAGGGCTGTAAAGAGGCGGGGGGAGGAGGAGGAAAAAGAGAAAGAAGAAGAGAAGGAAGAGGAGAGGAGGAGAAAGAGGAGGAGGAGGGGGAGGAGAAGGAGAAAGGAGGAGAAAAAACAAAGAACAAATATGGACAAGAACTGAGAAGAAAGAGGAAAAAGGCATCGTCCATGCGTCCTTTTCTGCAGCCATTCTTGAAATTGACTAGAAATCCTTCCTAACAGCTCCACGATGTTACTCTAATCTTCTAATAAATTCCCTATTTTGCTTCATTTTACTGTGCTGGGTTATCAGTGCTGGCTCACTGATCTGACCCCTCGAATAGGAATCCAACAGACCTTTACTGAGGTTAGCTGTGCTACACCCTCCTCTGGGCACTGAGAATGCCCCAAACTCAGACTTTGCTCCCAAAGCTTCTCAGTATGGAAGAGGTGATGCTCTATTTGGGATATTGGTTTAGTATTTGGGGAAAGGAACCTGCAGAATAATCTCTGAGAAGTTCAGTTCAGTCATGTCCTCATTACAAAATTCAGATCTCTGAGAAGGAGGGGATCAAAGTCTGGGTCTCCTTCAGAAAAGGTCATGGATCAACTGTGTCTTGGAGGCTGAATATCATTGCCAGCTGAGAGAACTTATTCATACTCAGAGGTGAGAAATAGGTGAGCATGGTTTGGTTGGACTGTATGGGAGAAATCATGGATTAGGAATGGATTCGGACCTAGACAGCATATTAAAAAGCAGAGACATTACTTTGCCAACAAATGCCCATATAGTCAAAGCTATGGTTTTTCCAACAGTCATGCATGGATGTGAGAGCTGGACCATAAAGAAGGCTGAGTGCCAAAGAATTGATATTTTTGAACTGTGATGTTGGAGAAGACTCTTGAGAGTCCCTTGGACTGTAAGGAGATAAAATTGGTCAATTCTAAAGGAAATCAATCCTGAATATTCATTGGAAGGACTGGTGCTGAAGCTGAAGTTCCAATACTTTGGCCACCTGATATGAAGAGCTGACTCCTTAGAAAAGACCCTGATGCAGGGAAAGATTGAAAGCAGGAGGAGAGGGGGATGACAGAGAATGAGATGGTTAGATGGCATCACCAACTCAATAGACATGACTTTGAGAAAGCTCCAGAACGACAGGGAAGCCTGGTTTGCTGAAGTCCATGGGGTCGCAGAGAGTCACACACAACTGATTGACTGAACAACAGGAGAGGAGGAGAGACCAGAGAAGAAAGTGGTGCAAACAGGAGGAATCTCCTGGTTCACTTAGAAAACTCTGGACTCTACCTTGGTCAAGGGAGTTAAGTGGGTACTTTTGTAGAACTTGACAACGGCATTCCCATTGGATTCCACAAGAAAACATTCCTTGAAAAAGGGCAAGCCCCCACACAGAACAGAGTGTGCAATATTTTCTGTTCTCTATTCTGGGATTATTTTCTGATTTATGATTTTTCTGGAGTATTCTCCTTGAAATACCCAGTACCAATATGCTCTTCCATCTCTTGCATTTGAACACATTTTGACAAACCTAAAATCTTCATATGGAATGACTCTTCAAATTTTGCAAATAGATATAAATAGGAGAAAATGTAACCAGGTTCGAGAACCCGAGCAATTAGTGTCATGATAGTTCAGTTCAGTTCAGTTGCTCAGTCATGTCCAACTCTTTGTGACCCCATGAATCACAACACACCAGGCCTCCCTGTCCATCACCAACTCCTGGAGTTCACCCAAACTCATGTGCATCGAGTCGGTGATGCCATTCAGCCATCTCATCCTCTGTCATCCCCTTCTCCTCCTGCCCCCAATCCCTCCCAGCATAAGAGTCTTTTCCAATGAGTCAACTCTTTGCATGAGGTGGCCAAAGTACTGGAGTTTCAGTTTTAGCATTATTTCCTCCAAAGAAATCCCAGGGTTGATCTCCTTCAGAATGGACTGGTTGGATCTCCTTGCAGTCCAAGGGACTCTCAAGAGTCTTCTCCAGCACCACAGTTCAAAATCATCAATTCTTTGGTGCTCAGCTTTCTTCACAGTCCAACTCTCACATCCATACATGACCACTGGAAAAACCATAGCCTTGACTAGGCGGACCTTTGTTGGCAAAGTATTGTCTCTGCTTTTGAATATGCTATCTAGGTTGGTCATAACTTTTCTTCCCAGGAGTAAGCGTCTTTTAATTTCATGGCTGCAATCACCATCTGCAGTGATTTTGGAGCCCCCCAAAATAAAGTCTGACACTGTTTCCACTGTTTCCCCATCTATTTCCCACAAAGTGATGGGACCAGATGCCATGATCTTTGTTTTCTGAATGTTGAGCTTTAAGCCAACTTTTTCACTCTCCATTTTCACTTTCATCAAGAGGCTTTTAAATTCCTCTTCACTTTCTGCCATAAAGGTTGTGTCATCTGCATATCTGAGGTTATTGATATTTCTCCCGGCGATCTTGATTCCAGCTTGTGCTTCCTCCAGCCCAGCGTTTCTCATGATGGACTCTGCATGATAGTTAAGTCATATGGAATAATAATAGCAGCAGCAGCAGCCATGGCTCACAGTGCTGAGTGCACTTAGTGTGCTGGGGACAGTGCTAAGAGGTAGACACGCTGCCAGAACTAAGGGCTGCTGTAAGTGGGGATGAAGACGCCTGCACGCAAATCCTGGCTCTGTACGCATGCTCCATCTTTGCGATCCGCATGGACTGTAACCCGTCAGGCACCTCTGTCCATGGACCTTCTCCAGCCAAAAATACTGGAGCGGGTTGCCATTTCCTCCTCCAGGGGATCTTCCCGACCTACTGAATGAACCCACATCTCCTGTGCCTTCTTCATGGCAGGCGAATTCTCTACGACTGCGTCACCTGGAAAGCCCTCTGCCACTGGTCAAATCTGTGACCTTGTGTACGTCATAAAACAGGGATGGCTATAATATTCCCTCCTAGGGCTGCCATGAGGATTCAGTAAATCAAGTTCAGAACGCAATAGCTCAAGTTCAGGGTGGGAATACTGTAAGAGTTCAAAAAGGGCAAAGTACTTGTTCTTTGAAATTAAGAAAAAAACAGAGATGTAGGTAAAGATGGATTTCCCAGAAATGCCCAGGAGAACAGAATGGCAACCCACTCCAGTATTTTTGCCTGGAGGATTCCGTGGAGAGAGAAGCCAGGCGGACTACAGTCCATGGGGTTGCATAGAGTTGGACACGACTGAGTGGCTTATGCACAGATACAGATAGATAGACAGACAAAAGATAATGTTGATATATTAAAAACTATGTTCCTCAGAAACCTCAGAGGAAACCCAACCTGCTGACACCTTGGTCTTGGACCTCTAGCCTCCAAAATTGTGAGAAAATAAATACCTGTTGCTAAAACCACAAAGTCTGTGGTGTTTTTTAATGACAGTCCTAGCAAACTTATACACTATCCTGTCCTGTGTACTGCAGAAATTGGTACCTAAATATCAGGTGAGGGGTCATAACAGCAATAGCACAATATAGCATACGTTACAGAACATGAAAGAATTAGTTTGTTAATTCAAATCACTTCTTCAAGTTTAAATTAATCTTTTTCAAGGTTAAAACAATATGTCTCTCAGCCATATTCCTAAGCAAGTCTAATTCTATACATTTATTTCACTGCAAAATCCAATATATTTGGTACAATCAAAGGTATCAGCTGTAGACCACCTGAGGTTGTGGGGAAAACCAAGAAGAAGGAAAGCTGATGATGACTCTTCCTGACTGGTTTTAAGTCTGAAAATGCTCTGATTTATTGACTCTACTTGGCAGATATGCATGACTTTGATAAAATGATTTGTGCTTTAATTTATTACTTCAATAAAAGATACATTGTAGAACATTTGGAAAAATAAAGTACATTTCAAAAGCCAACTGCTCATGTTGATATTTTAGCCATTGTTCTCATTTATTTTCACTCATGTATTCATTTCACAAAATATTGTGAATACCCTCACACGTGTGTGTACATGCTAAGTCACTCAGTCATGTCTGACTCTTTGTGAACCCTGGATTATGGCCCACCAGGCTCCTCTGTCCATGAGATTCTCTAGGCAAGACTACTGGAATGGGTTCCCCTGTCCTCCTTCAGGGCATCTTTCTGACTCAGGGATCAAACCTGCATCTCTTTTGTCTCCCGCATTGGCAGGTGGGTTCTTTACCACTTGTGAATCCTGGGAATCCCACCCTACACATACACACAATTTTGTACCTTTCAGTTTCACTTTCATTATTTGATAATTATTGAAAAGTTTAACTTTTCATAAACAATATTTTAGATACTTGTTTATTATTCCTTCATATTGCTGATAGTTAACTGTTTCCTGGATAAATATTTGTGTTGCTTCTAAATACATAGCAATGAATTTGAACAGGAACATGTTGATGTCATTAAGAGTAAAAGGATATTGTTGTGAAGGTGTTCCATTAAATCAATAAACACACAAACAGATTCAGCTTTGGTAGTAGCAACATGTAAACTTTTGCATATGAAGGCAATTTTAGAGACAGCTACTGGTGGAATATGCATTGGAAGGACTGATGATGAAGCTGAAGTTCCAATATTTGGCCACCTGATGCAAAGAATTGACTCATTAGAAAAGACCCTAATGCTGAGCAAGATTGAACGCAGGAGGAGAAGGGGACGACAGAGGACGAGATGGTTGGATGGCATCACTGACTTGATGGACATGAGTTTGAGCAAGCTCTGGGAGTTGGTGATGGACAGGGAAGCCTGGCGTTCTGCAGTCCATGGGGTCGAATGGGGTCCAAAGAGTTGGGCATGACTGAGCAACTGAACTGAACTGAGCTGGTGGTACAGTTTTAAAGAATCTACCTGCCAATGCAGGAGATGCAAGAGATTTGCGTTCCAATGCTGGATCAGGAAGATCCCCAGAGTAAGAAGTGGAAACCCATTTCAGTATTCTTGCCTGGAAAATCTCATGGACAGAAGAGCCCAGTGGGGTCCAGTCTATGGGGTTGCAAAGAGTTGGACATGACTGAACACACACACACACCACACCACACACCATACCAATTCTTATTCTTGTCTTCCTGAAAGAAGAAAGAACACAGACAGGTATAGGTTTAGAATCCTCCACATCCTAGCTGTTGGCCATGGGCAGGCACTTGAACTCTCTGAGCATTTGCTTTCCTCATCTATTAAATGTGGGCAATGCTGCATCCTTCAGAAGGTGATTATAAAGATTAAATCATGTTTGCCTGCAATTAAATCATATTTTCTGATACTTATGTGTTCCAAATCATAGATACTTGTTATCCATCCTGTAGCTTATACATGATACTTTGGGTTCCAAATCCTGTCTTTCCCATATACAGAAAACCCTTGGCAGGCAGGATCCATGTCCCATTTTCCATCGCATCTTTAGCACCTAGCATGATCACTGTCATATAACAGGTACTTTGTAAGCAGTTACTGAACAAATGAATGAATATCCTTCAATAAGAAAACACAAAGATTAATAATCAGCTAGTTTTCTAAGGAAACGATATGATCCCCATTCTTTGTGCCCAGTTCTACAGTTTTGCATCTAACCAAACTGCGGTTGCAGAATATCTTTCGGCGGAGTGCAATTGTATTTATAGAAACTGTAATATGCTTCAGAGGAACAAACCGTGACTCCATTGTCCTAAGTGGAACAACTGCAGAGAACAATAGACTTTCTTAGTGGAAATTCCCCTCCCCATACTTAGCTACCAAGACACAAATGTGGAGGGAGGGGGAAGGAGGAGTAATTTTCCCAACAAAGCATCTCTACATGTGGGTGGTCAATGATGTTTACTTAAAACAGATTTGTGGCTAAAGAGAAAATTCCTTTTTCCCCAAAAGGTGAATCTCACTGCCCTTGATTACAGAAATAAGTTGTACTGTTTGATATTGTAGTAACAACAACAACAACAGAAAGACTTTTAATTTACTGCTGCCCCATACAAACTAGAGGCAGGGAAGATTGCATGTCTTCTGTGACTCCGAGTTCCGCAGAAACAGGAGGCTGTATCAATATTGAAATTGAAAACGGAGAGAACACGAGATTTGCCTTCTGCCTTAGAAAAGTAGATTCTCTTCTTTGTCTTTACTCTCTGTTAACAATGGAGAGCAATGAGAACCCAAAATGTGACTCTTTGGGCATGCAGAGGTCATTCCCCTCACCTCCTCACCCCCAGAGGCAGGGGGCACTCCTCCGAAGGGTAGGAACCTACAGTACAGGGCTGGCTTCTTGTTAACAGTCACAAAAGTTTGAGCTTCAAGATGAAATCAGCATAATCACTTTTTACCTCTTGAAAAATAATGAAATCCCCAAAGCTGCTTATGATCATTCTCTTCATCAGATCCCTGAGTAGTTGTGACACATTGGAATGTGTGTGTCCCAGTCTGAGACCCCGCTGGCGTCCCACTGAGAGCCCGTTTGTGGGTGGTGTCATTAGGACTCCCCAAAATAGGCTCTGAATGGAGCAGATTGGAGCACAGGGAAAGAGCCAGAGGGGGCTGGGGTCCTTAGCCCACTGGCCAGCTTGTCCTGGACACATCTTCATCTCCATGAGTCTTGGTTTTCTCGTCTACAGAAGTCAACCTTGCAAATTACTTCTCTGCTTGTTATGATCAGCCTGAACTGAGAGGGCAGTTATTCAACTGCAAAACTCTACATTGCCTATTTTCATCCCAAGGACTTGGCAGAATGTAAGGTATAGGTAAGGTAAGGTATAGGTAAGGTAAGGCATAGGTAAGGTAAGGTATAGGTAAAAGGTGAGATCACAGATCACTCTCTTGAAGTATGAGTTTACCTTCTCACTAAGAATTGATTTAGTTATTCACAGACACATGACCAAGGAAAAATTTGTTTCACAGTTGAAAATCAATTACTGGCCTGTATTTAAACATCTGTTTACAATTCAAAAGGTGTTGAGTTACGTCCTAGAAACTGCTATTTAAGCTTCACTAAGTCTCAAATCTTTCACTGCTTTACCTATAAAAAGGGAATGGTGGCCATAAGTCTTTAAATTATGTAATACGTATGTAAGGAATTGCCAAGCACAGTGCTGGGGGCATATTAGCTACTTAAAAGATAGCAAGGAGAGCTGAATCTGAACATTTACTAATCTTATACTTCCTTTCACAGTTCAGAGTTCTGGAGGGCAGAGGAATTCCTGGGCATGGCTTATCAGGAAAGGAGGAGGATATCACTTATATGTGGAATCTAACAGATGGTACAAATGAGCTTCTCAATGAAAATGAAACAGATTCATACACATAGAGAACAGATTGTGGTCAATGGGGTCAACGAGGGATGAACTAGGAGTCTGGGATTAGTGAATGTAAACAGATGTATAGGATGGATAAACAGTAAGTTCCTACTATATAGCATAGGAGACAAGTTCAATATCCTGTGATAAGCCATAATGGAGAAGAATATGAAAAAGAAAGTATATGCATATATATATATATATATATATATATATATATATATCTGGATCACTTTTCAGTACAGCAGAAATTAACACAACATTTCAAATCAACTATAGCTGAGTAAAGTAAGTTTTCTTAATACAGAAAAGCAGGGTGATAAAAGTCTTCCATAATATCCTACCTTTTAGTGAGATTTGAGTACTTTCCACACATTAACTTAATTAATCCTCTCAACCACCCAGCAAAGGAGGCTTTTATACCTCCACTAATATGCAGAAGGAAATGGCAACCCACTCCAGTATTCTTGCCTGGGAAATCCCACGGACAGATTAGCCTGGGGGGTTACAGTCCATAGAGTTACACGAGTCAGACACAACTTAGCAACTAAACCACCACCACCAATGAGGAAACAATACTAGAGAAGTTAGAAGCTGACCAAGGTCACAGAGCCACAGGAACGGGGTGCAGCTGGGTTTAGAACTCAGGTTCATTTCAGTGTCGTGTTGGCCACTTAAGTAGGTGAATAAAGCAAACATGAGATAAACTCTTTTCTGCCTCCCACCCCCAAGGTGGTACACAGTGGAAAAAAAAATACTAAGTCAGACCTCCAGACTAGAATCTTAGCTGCATCATTTATCCTTTCCGCGACTCAGTTTCTGGGTATAAAATTGGGATAATACTACCATGACTATGTTTCCTTGACTCTTATGTGGCAGGCAGATGCTGTTTTAAGTGCTTGCATGTATTGGCTCTCTGAATCCTCACCAAAACTCTGGGAGTTAAGTACTGTTATTATTCCCATTGAATTAGGAATGAAGCTGAGTCACAGAAGGGTTACAAGCAAGTTGTCAACTAGAGTTACCTGCAGTTTAATTCCTGGACATATATCTGGAGAAAACCACAACTTGAAAAGATACATGCACCCCAGTGTTCATAGTTGAACAACAGTTAAGACATGGAAGCAACTTAATATCCTTCATCAGTTGAATGGATGCAAGAGTCGTGGTATTTTATACAATGAAATGTTACTCAACCATAAAAAAGAATAACATTATTTACAGCATCATGGATGGACCTACAGATTATCATACTAAGTGGAGTAAGAGGGACAAA
The DNA here is from genome assembly GCA_006410675.1 of Oreotragus oreotragus. Taxonomy (NCBI): domain Eukaryota; kingdom Metazoa; phylum Chordata; class Mammalia; order Artiodactyla; family Bovidae; genus Oreotragus; species Oreotragus oreotragus. The sequence goes on along the minus strand of SJYX01013054.1, from coordinate 563,697 downwards.
GACAGATATCATGTAGCAACACTTACAAGTGGAATCTAAAAACATAACACAAATAAACTTATTTACAAAACAGAAATAGACTCACAGACGTAGGAAACGAACTTACGATTACCAAAGGGCGAAGGGTGGCAGGGTGGGGGGAGGGATAAAGTAACAGTTTGGAATTAACAGATTTACACTATTATATATTAAACAGATAAACAGCGAGAGTATACTATACAGCACAGGGAACTATATTCAGTACCTTGCGATAAGCTATAATGAAAATGAAACAGAAAATGAATACATATGTGTACACATGCACATATATATCTGAATCACTTTCCTGTACACCTGAAACTAACACAACGTTGTAAATCAGGTATACTTCAATATAAAAGAAAGTTGTCTGTAGGTAACAAGTGAGTATATGGCTAACTTGAATCAATATCCAGGCAGTGGATCCTTAAATCTATGTTCAACCACCACACTAGCTGCCCTCATAGACTATTATCAGGATAAAATGATACAATATTTGAAACTCCTTAGAACAATGTCTAACCCATAGAGTTATTCAATAAACATGAGCAATTATTTAGTATTATCACTACTATCACGGTTGTTATGTGTGCAACAGCTAACCTTCTGAAACTCAGGATTAAATCTATGTTCAATCACCACACTAGCTGCCCTCATAGACTATTATCAGGATAAAATGATACAATATTTGAAACTCCTTAGAACAATGTCTAACCCATAGAGTTATTCAATAAACATGAGCAATTATTTAGTATTATCACTACTATCACGGTTGTTATGTGTGCAACAGCTAACCTTCTGAAACTCAGGCGGGTACTCAGTTGCTTCAGTCATGTCTGACTCTGAGATCCTACGGACTATAGCCCACCAGGCTCCTCTGTCCATGGGACTCTCCAGGCAAGAATACTGGAATGGGCTGCCATGCCCTCCTCCAGGGAATCTTCTGACACAGGGATTGAACCCCAGTCTCCTGCGTTTCATGCATTGCAGGCAGATTCTTTACTGCTGAGCCACCAGGGAAGCGCTTACAAAGTTCATAGGTAATCAAAAAGCAAGTTTAAGAAAGATGGCCCCCAAGCTACTGACTTTTAGTGAAAGAAAAGAGGGTATGATCTTTAGCCAAGATGCTTTGGGGATAAGCGTCCATTTTTTTCTGCATCTTTGATTCAACCATTTCAAACAATTCTGAAAAAGGCTGTATATAATTCCATTCTTGGCCCATAAGCAGAAGGGAGTGAGGGAGGCAGCTGCGGTTCTAAAAAAAAAAAAAAGAAATCTGACTACTTAATCACAGATAATCCTGACAAAAATAAAATGGATCAGTGTTTAAAGCAACAAGGAAGCTGCATAGGCAGCTCTCTAATAAGCTCAGATATTTATAATATTTTCCCCCTTAAAAATGATTTAAATTATTCTTTACATCTTCTTAAAAAGTCAAAGAATGCAAGAATTCATGATAAAAAGCACTGTCCCCAGGCCCCATTTCCACTACAAGCTCCATTCCCCAAGGAAATAGCTTTTACTTTTTTCTATTATTAAATCTTTGAAATACTATGGTCTTCTAGTCTTATTTCTCATTTTTCCAACATCAGACGTTATCTACTGGTTTCTTACTGTGATAAAACACAGTTTCATTCACCTACATCACTTTCTACCAAACTTCCCATTGATTCATTTAATTTCATTGTTAATTCTGAATGATTACTTTAGCTCATCTATTTTACCTGTGTTTGTCAATGGTCTATTAATCTTCTATTTCTATTGCAGAATTTTCTTGCTGTTTAGTTGCTAGATCATATCTGACTCTTCTGTGACTCCATGGACTATAGCCCCCATGGATCTCTGTCCATGGGATTTCTCAGGCAAGTGTACTGGAGTAGGTTGCCATTTCCTTCTCTAGGTGGAATCTTCCCATTCAAGGGATTTAACCCATTTCTCTTGTATTGGCAGGCAGATTATTCACCCCTGAGTACCAGTGAAGACTGTATTGCATAATTAATGTGGTATAATATGAATGTTTGTTCTTTTCCCTGCCACCCCACCCCAAAACCTTTCCTATCTCACCTCCCATTTTTTGCTCAGCTGTGTCATCAGTCTTACCTTTTCAAGGAGGATCCCACTGACCTTCTACTTTATCACTTTGCTCATCTCTTCCATGTTTTCTCTTCAGTTGAATTTATAAATGAAAACCCAACACATCACTTTTCCATTATTCTAAAACATCTTAAATGCATCATTCTGGAGGCCTTCTTTATTCCTCAAGTATGTGGTCAGCTGGGCTACAGAAATCTCTCATCCTGCTTTTCCTTTTCTTTCAGTGGCCCTTGGATTTGAGTCTTTTAAGATATGGCATCTGGTCCTATCACTTCATGGCAAGTCGGTTGGGAAACAGTGGAAAGAGTGACACACTTTATTTTTTGGGGTTCCAAAATCACTGCAGATGGTGACTACAGCCATAAAATTAAAAGACGGTTGCTTCTTGGAAGAAAAGCTATGACCAACCTTGACAGCATATTAAAAATAACAGAGACATTACTTTGCCAGCAAAGGCCCACATAGTCAAAGCTGTGGTTTTTCCAGTAGTCATGTATGGATGTGAGAGTTGGACTATGAAGAAAGCTGAGCACTGAAGAATTGATGCTTTTGAACTGTGGTTTTGGAGAAGACTCTTGAGAGTCCCTTGGGCCGCAAGGAGATCCAACAAGTCCATCCTAAAGGAAACCCATCTTGAATATTCATTCGAAGGGCCAATGCTGAAGCTGAACCCCAGTACTTTGGCCACCTGATGTGAAGAACTGACTCATTGGAAAAGACCCTGATGCTGGGAAAGATTGAAGGCAGGAGGAGAAGGAGATGACAGAGGATGAGATGGTTGAATAGCATCACCAACTCAATGGACATGAGTTTGAGTAAACTCTGGGAGTTGGTGATGGACAGGGAAGCCTGGCATGCTGCAGTCCATGGGGTTGCAAAGAGTCAGACTGGGTGACTGAACTGATTGACTGATTCTTCCCTGGTGTCTTGGAGGGTAAAGAATCCAGTGGGAGACCAGGTTCAATTCCTGGGTTGGGAAGACCCCCTGGAGGAAGGCATGGCAACCCACTCCAGTATTCTTGCCTGGAGAACCCTCATGAATAGAGGAGCCTTGTGGCTATAGTCTGTGGGGTCACAAAGAGTCGGACATGACTGAATGACTAAGCATAGCACAGCAGATTCTCCACATATTATCCTCTTTATGTCTTGCTTGCTTGACTGGAGGTATTTTCAAGAAGCTGTCTCAGGTAGGGGATTTAGAAAGCAAAATGTGGGTCCTTGAAAGTAAAAATAGGCAAACAAAAAATGTTATATCTTCACACTTAACTGATAGTTTGACTAAGTGGAAAATTCTGAGTATGAAACTATTTCTTTAAAACCTTAAAAGATGTCATTTCACTGTCTTCTAACATCTATGTGATTATCAAAGATGGATGCTATTTAGATCTTATTTTTTTGTAGATAATATAGTTTTTATTTTCCCTTTTGTTATATATTAGTATCTTCTCTTTGTGATTGAGGTTTTGAAATATGCAAATAAAGATAAGTGGACTTTGGGCTGATTAAATTTCCTTACCAGAAGAATCATGATTAGAGAAACCATACAACTGAGGAAAAGGTCCATCTCCCCGACTCCATTCTATATCATCACCTACATCAGAAGTCTTGGGTAAAGATATGAAAATATGAAAACCAAATTCCAGAGAACATACAGAATCTGCATGATAATGTCAAGATTCAAAATGTCTAAACAGATTTGAATGTATTCAGTCATCTCCAACAAGTGGCAGCAGTGTAAGAGGGAATAGACCATTCACGAGCCTTGCAGAGCAATTGCTGATGTGATTTCAAAATTTTCAATGACCCAACCCCCTTCATACTCTCTAAACATTCGTATTCTTTCATGCTGACTTCAGTGAAAACATTCAAGGATGGGGATGGATTGCCATCTCACTCTTTGGAGCCATGAAACATTTGAATTCTCAGAATAAGTTTTATCTTATCAGTGTCAGAAAACCCAGTAACTAGTCCAGTGGCTATCGCATAGTGGGTGCCCAGGAAATTGTGGTGATTGTTGTTCAGTTGTTAAGTTGTGTCTGACATTTTGCAACCCCTTGAACTGTAGCACACCAGGCTACCCTGCTCTTCACTATCTTCCAGAGTTTGCACAGACTCATGTCCACTGAGTTGGTGATGCTATCCAGCCATCTCATCCTCTGTCTCCCTTTTTCCCTCCTGCCCTCCATCTTTCCTAGCATCAGGATCTTTTCCAATGAGTCAGCTCTTCACATCAGGTGGCCAAAGTATTGGAGTTTCAGCTTCAGCATCAGTCCTTTCAATGAATATTCAGGATTGATTTCCTTTAGGATTGACTGATGTGATCTCCTTGCTGTCCAAGGGACTCTCAAAAGTCTTCTTCAGCACCACAGTTTGAAAGCATCAATTCTTCAACATTCAGTCTTCCTCATGGTCCAACTCTCACATCCATACATGACCACTGGAAAAACCATAGCTTTGGCTATACAGGCCTTTATCAGCAAAGTGCTGATAGCTTTTTAATATGGTGTATGTTATAGGTTTGTTATAGCTTTTCCTCCAAGGAGTAAGCATCTTTTAATTTTGTGGCTGCGGTTACCATTCTCAGTGATTTTAGAACTTAAGAAAATAAAATATGTTGCTGATTCCACTTTTTCCCCATCTATTTGCCATGAAGTGACGGGACCAGATGCCATGATCTTAGGTTGTTTTTTTTTTTTTCTTAATGTAAATAAAGGTGACACTAGGTAATTAACTTTTATCACTTGGAAAACATCTAGTCTAATATACATGGTCCTAATTATCCATTTTACAAGAGGATTAGAGAAGTTAAGAAACTTACATAAGATTATTTAATATACAACATTAAGTTGCTACTTAACATTGTCAGTTTGTTTTCAGTATCGTTACTCCTTATATGTTTTGACTGCTATTTAACACATCCTGTCGCATACTCATTCTTGTGTCCAGGGTTATTGGTCAAACAGAGTTAAACTAAAATCAGTGCCTGCCGTTCCTAAGCTTATAGGCAATTGTGTTGATAAAACAAAATCTGCTGCTACGAATGTTAATAATAGTAAGAGTATCTGCTTTATAGGAGCTGATGATGATTACATGGGATTATACATAGTACATGGTAAGCCTTATAATTGGAGAAGGAAATGGCAACCCACTCCAGTATAGTCATGGCTAATTGTAGTAGTGGTGATAGCAAATTTGATACTTTCCTCTAATAAAACAGATTCCAATTGATGTCGGGACTCACAGAAGGGAGTCATTGCATGGAACTAAAAAGATGAACTATGTTGTGAATTAAATAAACAGATAAATATTCTCTCTGCATAGCAAAGGCTGAGTGCTGTAACGAAAATACCTCTGCTTGGAAAGATAGGTGGATAGGACATTTGAAAAGAGCTAACAGTGTCTGACATTTAGTAAAAGTGCATGACTTACAAGTGCAACATTGTATTGTTTACAAACAAAAAACCTAGGAAAACCTATATGATACAATAAGCAAGTAGTTAAACTATGGAATAGTCCATAGTAAAGTATTATATAACATATTCAGTTCAGTTCAGTTCAGTCGTGTCTGACTCTTTGCGACCCCATGAATTGCAGCACGCCAGGCCTCCCTGTCCATCACCAACTCCCAGAGTTCACTCAGATTCACATCCATCGAGTCAGTGATGCCATCCAGCCATCTCATCCTCTGTCGTCCCCTTCTCCTCATGCCCTCAATCCCTCCCAGCATCAGAGTCTTTTGCAATATAGCATATTAAGACTGTATTAATAAAGAATTGACAGGAGAAAGATCAACAACCTCAGATATCCAGATGATGCCTCTTTAATGGCAGAAAGCAAAGAAGAACTAAAGAGCCCCTTGATGATGGTAAAAGGGGAGAGTGAAAATGCTGACTTAAAAGTCAACATTCAAAAAACTAAGATCATGGCATCTGGTCCCATCACTTCATGGCAAATAGATGGGGAAAAAGTGGAAACAGTGACAAGTTTTATTTATTTCCAAGATTTATTTCTGAGCTCCAAAATCACTGAAGAAGGTAACGGCAGCCACAAAATTAAAAGATGCTTGCTCTTTGGAAGAAAAACTGTGACAAACCTAGGTGGTAGGTTATAGGCGTTAGTCACTTAGTTGTGTCTGACTCTGCAGCTCCTTGGACTATAGCTCACCAGGTTCCTTTATCCATGAGATTCTCCAGACAAGAATACTGAGGTGGGTTGCCATTCCCTTCTTCTGGGGATCTTTCCAACCCAGGAATTGAACCCAGGTCTCCTATATTGTAGGCAGATTCTTTATCAACTGGGCTATCATGGAAGCTTGCATTAAAAAGCAGAGACATCACTTTGCCAACAAAGATCTATATAGTCAAAGCTATGCTTTTTCCAGCAGTCATGTACAGATGTGAGAGTTGGACCATAAAGAAGGCTGAGCACCAAAAGAACTGATTCTTTCAAATCATGGTGCTGAAGAGGACTCTTGAGAGTTCTTGGACTGCAAGGAGATCAAACCAGTCAATCCTAAATGAAGTCGACCCTGAATATTCACTGGAAGGACTGATGCTGAAGCTTCAATATTTTGGCCACCTGATGCAAAGAACTGACTCATTTGAAAAGACCCTGATGCTGGGAAGGATTGATGGCAGGAGGAGAAGGGGACAACAGAGGATGAGATGGTTGGATGGCATCTACAATTCAATAGACATGAGTTTGAGCAAGCTCTGGGAGATGGTGAAAGACAGGGAAACCTGGCATGCTGTAGTCTGTGGGGTTGCAAAGAGTCTCATATGACTGAGTGACAGAACAACAACAGAAGACTTAGGAGATATTCAGGATATAAAAGCCACAGGACTTTGGGATTAGTTAATGATGAGGAGTGTGGAATTGAGGGCATCGTCTAGGTCTCCAGTTTGTAGTTCTGGACGGACCATGGTTCCAACCACTGAAGTAGAGAACTCAGAACTAGAACCAGGCTTGAGGGAAAGACAGAAAATTCAGCCAGTGAGGAGGGAGAGGGGATTAATGTTAGCAGATAAATCTTGACTGAGAAAAAAGATCAGAAAGCTCTACCAAGGAGGCAAGATTTAGACCAGACCTTGAGTACATTCCAAAGATGAAAGTCAAGCACAGTGGGCAGAGTACACGTTAAGGGATAAGCCCAACAGAGGGGACACTCAGAGCCAAATTCTGAAGGATCTCCACAGTTCTGTTCATTTTCCTGGTTGTGAACTTTGCCCTGAAGTGTGATATACACACAGAGGAGTGCACAATTCATGACAAAACATGCCTACAAAGCTTAACGACATGAATCATTCATTTCCCTGGGAGAAGTGTCCATTATTTTACTTTGTGGTATTTATTTCAGTTTATTTGTTTCATTTTATCTTATTTTATTTTACTTATTTATATTTTGCTATTATTTTCCAGCTTAACTGTATCTAGCTCTCTGAATCAAAGTTACATCAAATTCTTCTTGGAAGCAGATGGGGGAAAAAAAAAAAATTTTTTTTTTTTTTTTGCTGTTTATTTTTACCCACAAAGGAATCAAAGTGACTGGAATGCCTGTTATATAGTTGAAGATGTTCTGGAGCAAGAAAGACTGATCAAAGCTGGAGGTAAGGTTTTGGGTCTTGTCGGTCAAAAGAGAGTAAGCGATGCCCTGGAGGGCTTCCCTGGTGGCTCAGGGGTGAGGAAGCTGGCTGCCAACATAGGAGAGTTTGATCCCTGGTCCGAGAATATCCCACATGCCAAGGAGGAACTAAATCTGGGTGCCATAACTCTTCAGGCTGTGCTCTGGAGCCCCTGGCCCAAAACTCCTGCTCACACACCCTAGGGCCCGTGTCCGTCAAGAGAAGCCAGAGCAATTTTTAGATGTCCACGCCCTACAACTCGAGAGTAACCCCCACTGGCTGCAGCTACAGATAAGCCCGCCCAGCAGCGAAGATCCAGCACAGACAAAAATAAGCCTGTAACTAAATGGAAATCCCTGGGCTGGGATGAGATGGCCCAGAGGAAGCAAGGACTAGATTGACGGTGTGGGGTCTGAAGATGGAGCTGAGGGCAGGGAGTTCCTGCGGCACATCTGTGGCCTCAGAAAGTTAGGTTAGGATGAGGCAGGGAGAATCTAGGGGTTGACCCAACACAGGGTTAAAACCTAGATAGAGTGCTTTCCAGATGTCAACAGCCGATTGCAGACAATTAGGAAGCTGTCTTTTTGGCTCTCTCCCCGGACCCTTAACAAACTGTCTGAACCACAGCAGTTGATCTGAACGTTATCAAATAAGGAAGGCAAAGGGGACCCTACGAAATAACTGTGGTTAGTGGCTTGTGAGCTGTGGATGGTGTTGGGGGAAGGGCTGCTCAAAAGAAACTTGCTTCTAATCATTGTGCTAATCTGGGACAAAGGTTTTCCTTTCTAACTGTCCTTTATTTCATTTTCCTGGGTTCAGTCCTCCTCTCCCTCTCCCTCAGACTCCTCCTCATCCTGGTTGAATGAAAATTTGGTTCAGCCTTTTTTTTTTTTTAGTATAGATACATTAAAAAACAGACACTGATCTTCAAAGAAGCCTGCAATTTCACTGGCGACGGAATGTTTATAGCCACAATTTGTTTGGTTCTGATAAAATGCCCATGCCCCCGTCTTCTGTTTTCTTTTGCTTCCCAAGTTAGACTTAACTTCGTGCATGGCCTGCACCCTTCCCAGAGAGTAGGGAAGGGGAAGAGTGTAGACAGACAGGGAGATTGTTCTCAGGGCTGAGGCTGCATGGGCCTGTGACATTCTGGAGTGCCTGGGCTGAGACATCAGATGTAGCTGAAGGGAATACCATTCATGGGTCAAGGAAACTAGCTAGAAAAGCGTTTAAAATACTCCCTGAGGCCCTACCCAGACTAGGGAGGTTGTGTGATGAAGGTGGGAGGGTCATAACGCTAGCAAGATGCAGGTTTAAATGTCAGCTGCATCCCTGGGATAAAGCCTACTTGGTCATGGTGTATGATCTTTTTAATGTGTTGTTGGATTCTGATATGCTGTTTCTACTTATCTTTTCTTTGAATGTTAGTATATTGGAAGTAAGCTAAATAATCCTCTAGCAAATATTGGTATTATTTATGTGTACATAACAAGTGGCTTATATTGTTAACAAATCCTTTGAGTATGAGATGAAAGTGAAAACTTTCTGCAAAACGCTCCTGTCAAATAACACCTCCCTCATGCCCAAATTGCTGTGAGAACCAAAAAAGACCATGGACTTCAAAGGGACTTGCCCACTACATCCAGCCATATTTTGGGCATCACTGTGGCACAGCATGGAGGTTCTGTCCCACCTCAAGGCCACATGCACAGCCTTGGCCCTCGGAGCCTCACGCCGAGCCCAGATCAAGGCCGAGGCCTCCTCACCACCTGGAGCTTGTATGCTGAAACCGTAAGCGCCACACTGTATTTGGGAAAGGGTCTTTAAGGAGATAACTAAGGGGAAATGAGGTCACACGCGTGGGGCCCTAACCCAATAGAACTGGTGTCCTTGAAGAAGAGCAGACACACCGGGGATGTGTACCCGCAGAGCAAAGGCCCACACCAAGGCCACATGCACAGCCTTGGCCCTCGGAGCCTCACGCCGAGCCCAGATCAAGGCCGAGGCCTCCTCACCACCTGGAGCTTGTATGCTGAAACCGTAAGCGCCACACTGTATTTGGGAAAGGGTCTTTAAGGAGATAACTAAGGGGAAATGAGGTCACACGCGTGGGGCCCTAACCCAATAGAACTGGTGTCCTTGAAGAAGAGCAGACACACCGGGGATGTGTACCCGCAGAGCAAAGGCCCACACCGGAAACGGTGAGAAGACGGCCGTCTGCAAGTCACGGAGAGAGGCCTCAGGAAAAACCAAACCTGCACACACCTTGATCTTGGACTTTTAACCCCTGGAACTGTGAGAAAGAAGTTTCTACTGCTCAAGTCACAGTCTAGCATTTTGCTGCCAGGCCTCGCAGACTGAGGCAGTGCCTGTGCAGCCTGTGCTCTGGGCTGCTGGGGTGGCCGGCCTGGCAGTGAGTGAGGTGTCCCCAGAGCATAACCTCATTCATGCCCAACAATTTGGGCACAGGTCACCTGGGATCACCCTAAATGTTGTCATGAAGACACTCAATTAGCCCCATGGAGAAGCACACTCGGAAAGACCAAGACCCCGAGCCAACAGCCAGCCCCACACTTCCAGCCATATGAGACCACCATGTGCCATGGGGATCCTCCAGCCCAGGTAGCCTGCAGGTGACTGTGGCCCCAGCTGTCCGCTGACATCAGGTGGAAACTACCCAGCTGAGCCTTCCCCAAATACCTGATGCCCAGAGTCTGTGAGCATGAGATACAGTTGTTTTACACCACTTACATCAGACCTGTTGATAGTCCCATCTGCCATTCTGCCGTGATCATACGGTAAGCACGCCTTGAATTACATAAAAAGTCTATATGTCTGTGTGTGTGTAAATACGTGTGTGTGTGTGTTTAAAACACTTTACAGAAATGCATAAGACAGGGTTTCTTTACATTTAATCTTTTTTCTTCTTTGCTTGACTCCATATATGGCCCTCTTGTCCCATCTCATCTCCCACCTGTCCTAAATTATAATTTTATTCCATCTATTCTCCATATTCCCCCCTCATTTGTGTGTAATAATAATCAAGCATACTCACACATTTTCATACATATAGACATCTGTATATCTGTGTAGTTCATGTCCTACTCTCTGGAACTCCGTGGACTGCAACATGCCAGGCCTCCCTGTCTATCATCAACTCCCAGAGCTCACTCAGACTCATGTCCATCAAGTCAGTGATGCCATCCAACCATCTCATCCTCTGTCGTCCCCTTCTTCTCCTGCCTTCAACCTTTCCCAGCATCAAGGTCTTTTCCAATGGTAGAGGATTTTGGTAAATTTCTTTTACAAAGAGGGATCCGGTTTCACACTTTTCTGCATCTTGATTTTTCTCACTCAATGATATCTTGTAGAAATCGCTGTGAAATCTTCTGTTAGAGCATTCACTGGATCTTTTCCGTGGCTGCTTCATGTTCCACATGAGGAAAGCATATCCTCTCTGTGTGCACAGCTTTCACCTGCTGCACACCAACTATTATGATGGCCCAGAGTGGCTGCTGGGCTTGACATATTTTAAATTTTAAAAATTTATTTTAAACTTTAATAGATGCAGCCCAACTGTCTTTCAGGAGGCCTGATATCCAGTAAGACCTGTGCTTTTTCTTGCTATGGACACTGGCACCCAGTGTGCAGGGCTGTCACAACTACACAGGGCCAGCCTGCTCCAGCTCCCCACATGTTCCACAGGTATGCACAAAGCCTTCTGCAAAACCGCATCCCATTGTTTCTTCAACTTTCCTCATGCATGCATGCATGCACGCTCAATTGCTCATTCATGTCCGACTCTCTGTGACTCCATGGGCTGTAGCCCACCAGGCTCCACTGTCCATGGAATTTTCCAGGCAAGAATGCTGGAGTGGGTTACCATTTCCTACTCCAGGGGATCTTCCCCACCCAGGGGTTGAATCCAAGTCTTTGGCATCACCTGCACTGGTAGGCAGATTCTTTTTTTTTTTTTAGAGCTTCCATTTTATTTTATTTTACTTTACAGTACTCTGTTGGTTTTGGCATAGATTGTAGGCAGATTCTTTATCACTGTGCCACCTAGGAAGCCCCTCAACTGTCCTCAGGCCCAGCTAAACTTCATCAGAGGATCAACACCACTTCAGTTCAGTTCAGTTCAGTCGCTCAGTCGTGTCTGACTCTTTGCGACCCCATGAATCGCAGCACACCAGGCCTCCCTGTCCACCACCAACTCCCGGAGTTCACTCAGACTCCCATCCATCGAGTCCGTGATGCCATCCAGCCATCTCATCCTCGGGCGTCCCCTTCTCCTCCTGTCCCCAATCCCTCCCAGCATCAGAGTCTTTTCCAATGAGTCAACTCTTCTCATGAGGTGGCCAAAGTACTGGAGTTTCAGCTTCAGCATCAGTCCTTCCAATGAACACCCAGGGCTGATCTCCTTCAGAATGGACTGGTTGGATCTCCTTGCAGTCCAAGAGACTCTCAAGAGTAAAAATCATACCCAAATTCCTCTGTAGTTTTACTCTCAGAGAAGAAAGGTTGCCCATCAATGGTCTAGGGGACAAGGGCGGCTCGGGCCTCTCCCCCTGCCCTTCCCCTCTCACTGTATCCAGGCCCCTCTGATGTCTTGCTTGTCCAGAGGGAGCTGCTAAACCACACCTGTGGCCACCCCTTCTGAGGACCAGTGTCAACTGTCAGAGGCAGAACCATCTAAACCAGACGTCTCTATACTCTTTCAGATCAGAGAGATCTTGGCTCCCGGAAATACATAAGCGGTCCATTTATCAAGCAGGTCAAAACACTTAGCAAGTATGTGTATACTAATAACTTAGCTGTCTGAAAGCGATATACATAAATTCCAAAGGGGACTACTTTTCTTTCATTTTTACATAATTTCCACTGATTACTAACGGGGTATGTGGGCTTGTTGGACGCTGCATAGGCCCTCAGTCCTCGCAGATTGTTCGCCGCCTGCCGCACGATGACTTCCACGTGGCACGGAAACCGCATCTTTAGGATGAAAATGCGCAGTGTCGCCTGCTGTGGCCACGATCTCGAGCCCGCAGCTTCGCCCGCGTCCAGCAGAGGGCGCTGCGTGTCCCCAGAACTGAGCATGCGCGGCCCCGCAGCTCCGCCTCCGGGGGGTCCCGGAGTCCACGCCGCTGCTGCCTCCGCTAGTGCCCGCTTAAATGAGGTAGGGTCTGGAAGCAGAGGCGGGTCCTGGGCTGGCACGTCGCCTCCCCGGGCAGGAGTCTGGCTCAGGAGTCGTCGCCAGCATAGAGCACAGGCGCCGGGGCCTCTGCACCCGGGACCCCATCCGGGCGCGCCTTGTCCCGGTCCGGCGGGCACCAGCGCTGGGGCGGCAGCGGGACGCGCACGGAGTTCGGAAGGGTCCTGAGTGATGGGAACACGAGTGTCCCCGGCCACCGCCGAGAGCGCGCCGGAGGGACTTCGGGGACTGCGGGCAGCCCCATCCCGGGCCACGTGACAACAAACCAAGACCAGAGTCTCTCTGACAGTGAGCCAGGCATGGCCCACCGTGCGGTCCCCACAAACCAGGGCCGGCCCGGGTGTGTCCGCGGCCTCTGCCGTCTCGGGAGCCACCCAGGGCTGGAGCCCCGGCACGAACACAGCTGGGGACCCAGAAGACGCTCTAAAGACGTTTAAAAGAACGGACTAAACTTTGCTGGTGGCTCAGCCGGTAAAGACTCTGCCTGCAGTGTGGGAGACCCGGGTTCAATCCTTGGACCTGGAAGGTCCCTTGGAGAAGCAAATGGCAACCCACTCCTGTGTTCTTGGCTCGGAAAATCCCATGGACAGAGGAGCCTGGCAGGCTACAGTCTATGGGGCCGGGAAGAGTCGGGCAGGACTGAGCCAGTAACACAGAGGATGAAGACAAAAAATATACAAGCAGTATTCACAGTATTTACTTTGGAAGTGAGAATATAAGCTGTTTTTCTGCACCTCTCTAAACGTTATAAATTACATAGGAATCACCAGAATAAACTTTTTAAAACAATGGTTTTCTCACAAAGCCAGGCATTCCTCTCCATCTGCTGCTGCTGCTGCTGCTAAGTCACTTCAGTCGTGTCCGACTCTGTGTGACCCCATAGACGGCAGCCCACCAGGCTCCCCCATCCCTGGCCCTCTCCATCTAGAAGGGCTAAAGTCTGAAAAAGGGGATCCCAAACTCAGATGTTTTCAGGTGCCTGGTGAGCTGGGTAAATGAGAGGGCAGAACTGAGCATGAGGCAACAGGGAGGTGTGAGGACTGCAGAGAACCAGCTGCTCTGCAGGAAACAGGCTTCTCCAGGTCAAGCTCACCTTTAATCTTCATGAAAACCCGGAGGCAGGCTCACTTTGAAGACAGGAAAAGGGGAAACAGCCCAAGATGACAGAGCAAGAAGTAGAGTGCTCGTTGGAGGGGGCGGGCAGTGTAGAGGCATGGGCGCCATCTGCCAGGCGGTGGTTGCGCCTTCACACCCCACGCCCATGGCCCAGACTGGTGCAGCGACCCTGGCCCGTGAAGGAGTGACAAGGGACAAGAGTGACAGGAGTTCCCTGGCCTCGTTTCACCCACACGACAAAACCAGTTGTCTGACCACTCAGAGGGAGGTTGTAAGAGGAGTGAGGGGGGCCATGGGTGGAAACACTCGGAGAGTGTGCACAGCTCCAAGTATCAATATGAAAGACATACCAGTGCAACTTAAAAGGGCATAGAGAGGAGGATCTTTACAGCCTTGGGTCAAAGAAAGATTTCTTAAGGCAAAAAAAAAGAGCATAAACAAAAAGGAAAAGATTGTTATTTAAAACTTGTCTACATTAAAATGAATAAATCCTGGTCCTTAAAAGATACTGTAAAGAAAATGAAAAGAAAGCAACAAACCAGAAAAAAGGAAAGAGATATTTGTGATACATATACTTGAAAAATTATTCAAACCCAGAATATATGTTTTTTTTTTTTAGTCTATGACGCAAGAGGAAAAAGACAACAGCTTAAAACCTAAAACTTCCTACTTCCTAAGAAAGGAGGGCCAGAATATGTGTGAGAAATGTCCAACCTATGTTCAAGGAAACATAAATTAAAAGCAATGATATACAAGTCCACATTCCCTAGATTAACAAAAATTAAAATCTCTGTCAATATAGAGAAGACTTCGATTTTATAAAGTTCATACAGGGAACCCTTTTACACTGTTGGTGGGAATGCAAACTAGTACAGCCACTATGGAGAACAGTGTGGCGATTCCTTAAGAAATTGCAAATAGAACTGCCTTATGACCCAGCAATCCCACTGCTGGGCATACACACCGAGGAAACCAGAATAGAAAGAGACAAATGTACCCCGATGTTCATTGCAGCACTGTTTATAATAGCCAGGACATGGAAACAACCTAGATGTCCATCAGCAGATGAATGGATAAGAAAGTTGTGGTGCATATACACAATGGAGTATTACTCAGCCATTAAAAAGAATACATTTGAATCAGTTCTAATAAGATGGATGAAACTGGAACCAATTATACAGAGTGAAGTAAGCCAGAAAGAAAAACACCAATACAGTATACTAACACATATATATGGAATTTAGAAAGATGGTAATGAGGACCCTGTATGCAAGACAGCAAAAGAGATACAGATGTGTAGAGCGGACATATGGACTCTGAGGGAGAAGGAGAGGGAGAGGGAGAGGGAGGGATGATTTGGGAGAATAGCATTGAAATATGTATACTATCATGTAAGAAATGAATTGCCAGTCTATGTTCAATGCAGGATGCAGGATGCTTGGGGCTGGTGTATGGGGATGATCTGGAGGGAAGATGTGGGGTGGGAGGTGGGAGGGGGGTTCATGTTTGGGAGTTCGTGTAAAAAAATAAANAATAGCATTGAAATATGTATACTATCATGTAAGAAATGAATTGCCAGTCTATGTTCAATGCAGGATGCAGGATGCTTGGGGCTGGTGTATGGGGATGATCTGGAGGGATGATGTGGGGTGGGAGGTGGGAGAGGGGTTCATGTTTGGGAGTTCGTGTAAAAAAATAAATAAATACAAAAAAAACACAAAACAACAAAAAAAATAAATGTCAGCTGCACTGCTTACAATAACCAGGACGTGGAACTGACCTCAACGTCCATCAGAGGATGACTGGATAGAGAAGATGTGGCAAATAGATGCAATGGGATGCTACTCAATCTGCTCAGTAGCAAAGAGGAATGAAATGAAACAGGGCCATTTGCAAGGGCACGGATGAATCTAGAGACTGTCATATAGAGTGAAATTAGTGAGAAAGAGGAAAAAACAAATGTCATATAATATCACTTATAAGTGGAATCTAGAAAAATGGTAGAGATGAACTTATTTACCAAACAGAAATAGAGTCACAGATATAGAGGACAAATATATGTGACTAAGGAGGGAAGGAGGAGTGGGATGACTTGGGAGATGGGAATTGACATGTGTACACCATTGATGCCATGTATAAAACAGATAAGTAATGAGGGCCTACTATGTAGCACAGGGAACTCCATTCAGTGCTCTTGGTGACTTAAATGGTAAGGAAATCCAAAACAGAGGAGATACATTCATCCGTATGACTGATTCACTTTGCTGTACAGCAAGAAACCAAGACATCATTGTAAAGCAACTATAATAAAACTTAGTTCTAAAAATAATGAATGTCAGCTTTATTTTCTAGTTGTGTGATGTAGAACCCAACTTTCTCTGAATTGGTTTTCCCCACTTAACAACCAGCAGCATCTCTCCTGTAGGATTGTTATGAGATTAAGAGGCCTGAAGGCTGGCCAGCATCACAGAGGTTGCCTAGAAGGAAGCAGAGAGTGGAGTGTTTGTGGGAGGGAGACTCAGGAAGAGGATTCCAGGTTGGAGGGCAGCAGGCATCAGGGCACATGGGTATGAGAAAGCAACATTGCTTGGGGGAGAAAGGGAAATTGAGGGTGACTGGGATAGAGCCACAGAAGAGGAGGCTGGGAGAACAGTTCAAATTGCAAATTTAGCTGAGGAACTTAAGGGTTTCTCTACAGGCAGTGGGAGAGCTTTGGAAAGAACCATGCATGTTTAGATAGTGTTCTAGAAACCTGACCATCTGCAGCATGGTGGGTCCCACTGTACAGGTGAGGAGGAAGGCAAGAAGTTAGAAAAGGTAGGTGATGCTATTCAATACCATGCGTGTATAAATGCCGCTATAGCATTCCATACATATATCTATGTGTCTATACCTGAATCTATGAATATATCTTAGGACTATGGCAGGGACACTCCCCTGAATGGTTCAGAACCGAGCTCTGAGTTCAGATCCTAGCTCTATTATATACTGATTGTGAAACCTGGAACAAGTTCCCTTTCTGGGCCTCAGTGGCCCTATCTGCAAATGTGTCTTCCTCACGTGACTATAGTGATGCTTCAGTGAGTTTTAAAAACACTGAAAATGCTATTGTTGTTGTTCAGTTGCTAAGTTGTGTCCAACTCTTTGTGAACGCATGAACTGCAGCACGTCAGGCTTCTCTGACCTTCACTATCTCCCAGAGCTTGCTCAAACTCATGCCAATTGAGTCAGTGATGCCCCAACTATCTCATCCTCTGTCATCCCCTTCTCCTCATGTCCTCAATCATTCCCAGCATCAGGGTCTTTTCCAATGAGTTGGTTCTTCAAATCAGGAGACCAAAGTATCGGCATCTCAGCTTCAGCCTCAGTCTTTCCAATGACTATTCAGAACTGATTTCCTTTAAGATTGACTGGTTGGATCTCCTTGCAGTTCAAGTGACTCTCAGAATCTTCTCCAACACCACAGCTCAAAAAGCATCATTTCTTTGGTGCTCAGCCTTCTTTATAGTCCAACTCTCACTTTTGTACATGACCCCTGGAAAAACTAGCTTTGACTATGCGGACCTTTGTTGGCAAAGTGATATCTCTGTTTTTTAATACACTGTCTAGGCTTGTCATAGCTTTCCTTTCAAGAAGCAAGAGCCTTTTAATTTCATGGCTGCAGTCACTGTCTGCAGTGATTTTGGAGCCCAAGAAAACAGAATCTGTAAAAGACTGTATATGGCATGTGTATGCTAACTATTATACCTAACATTATTATTATTTCAGGCCATGATGTGCTTTAACTAAGTACTTTGCACACATTATTTCTTTTCATATTTGAGTTTAGGCTACAAAACAAATCCTACTTTTCTTTCTTTTATTATTCTTTGTAAAACTTAAAGCTCAGAGAGTCATTGCTGCCATGATTAGTTGCTATGTGGAAGTGCTAGGGTAGAAACTCAGGATGGCTTCTCAAATAAACACACCAAAACATTCCCTATTGAAAAAGGGTGATCAGGGATGAAAATCTTAAATTCTTCAGTCCTGAGATGCTGGGAGCATGTAAAAGCCAATGGAGTTAATGCTGGTTGAAAGTGCTCAGTTGCTAATTTGTGTCTTATTGTTACCCTGTGGACTATAGCCTGCCAGGCTCCTCCATCCATGGGATTTTCCCAGCAAGAGTACTGGAGCAGGTTGCCATGTCCTCCTCCAGGGGCTGATGGAAAAGCCTGGCTTTATTGATTTATAAAGAGTTGTCCCCTGCCCGTCTCCACTCACTCTCCATTTCTGTGTGTGGGTGCATTTCTCAGGTTGGCTCTGGCCAGAGCTGATGGTTCCATGATTTTGAGAAACTTCACATGAAGCTTTGCATTTGGACAGATTCATCAACCAAAGAGCAGATTTCCACATTTTCACTCTTGGCTAAGGTCTCTCCTATTCCTCCCTTCCTCGTCTTGGCTATATTTGGTGGAAGTTTAAATCTGATAAAGATGAGCTGTATTTAAAACCAGTCAGGCTCTATTTCAGAAGATCAGTGTGATTTTATCTGAAAAGAAAATTTGTAATTATAATTTGAAGTTTCCTTATAAGTAAGACACCGGTTTTCCATTCCTAGTGAGAGAAAGCAATAGAGCAATGGAATTCTGGAACAGGTACAGCCTCCAGTCCAACCACCCACCATGCCTGAAGCCTCACCATGGTCTCCGGGCCATCAGTTGACTGCTTTCAAGATACTGAGCCTTCTGCTCCCAGAGATTCTTTCCTCTTCATACCTGGGGCGCTCTGACTGTTAGAAGGTTGTTACTTATAGCTGAAATGTCATTCTCTAGAGCACCCCCGCTGAACTTCATTGGCTCCCGAAACACTGTTCCATTGTTTCTTTCCCAGGAGAGCTCTTTGGGGCTCTGCAGCCATTATTTTGTGTTCCTCTTGAGTCTCTCTTTCCTTGAACTGACATTCTCAGTTTGTTTATTCATTCCCTAAAAGGGCATGATTTCCATATCCTTTGGGGAAAGTTGTGCTCTAAAGCTAAGTCAAGTCCACCTGGATGTCACTTCCTACTCTGAAATCACAGGCCGGACTTTGTTATCAGATGGTTTTCAGTGAAACTGGTGTTTTGCATTGAACTTATGGTAAGGATGTTGTGTGAGAGCTGTTGCATTATTGCATTGTTGACATAACTGTGATCCTCCGATAGCTCTTCAGTGCACTTGAAAGATTTAAACTCCTCCTCATTGACAGAGCCCCACAGGCTGCCGTCCCTGCCCTTGAACCCCAGATTATCCTGCCGTATTCTCCCCTTGCCCTGTCTACCCCAGCCACACTGCCTCTGTCTCTTGCCTTAAACATGCGGAGTTTATCCAGTAGGGTCTTTTTAAGTGCTGTAATCTCTGCTTGGCAGCCAGGCTTCTCAAGTAGTGCAGTGATAGGGTATCTGCCTGCCAATGCAGGAGATGCAGGCTCGATCCCTGGGTCGGGAAGATCCCCTGGAGTAGGAAATGGCAACCCAGTCCAGTATTCTTGCCTGGAAAATCCCATAGACAGAGAAGCCTGGCGGGCTACAGTCCAGGGGGTCACAAAGAGTTGGATATGACTGCGCACACACATGCAAACACACACAAACAACCTCTACCTGGAGGAGTCTTCAATGGACCTCTGCAACGGTGGTTCCTACCTGCCTTCAGGCCTCCATTCTCCACCTTTTTCTCTCCTGTGTCCCTTGCTATCTAGGTCTCTCCCTTGCTCCCCATCTCATTTCATTTCTTCACACCCCTTGTCAAGATTGTTTACGCGTTTGATACTTTCTCCACGTAGGCTACAGGCTCCATGAGTAGAGGTGATGTCCTTATCTTGTTTGCATCTCTGCCCCTGTTGACTGAAAATGTGCCCAGCACGTGATGTAACCCATGAGAGTATCTGCCGAATTAATGCCCCCGCAAGTGAGCCAATGGACTGAATGTGGGGAGGACTCAAAACAGGTATGTGGAATCACAGCATCTTAGAGGCTGCAAAACTACCAGAGAGACTGATTCTCATCCACTCTGCTTATATCACAGGGAATGAATCTGTGTCCAACAAGGGTGATAGATGACCTGATATCACACCATAAGTTCATACAAGAGCTGGCACAAGAATCCAGCTTTTAGAAATAACACTTTTTTTTTTTTTCCCCAATGAAAAGCAAAATGTGTCAGTGTACAGTAAAGACTAAAAGCACTAAACTAATTTTGGGTCTTAGTAGAGAAGACTGAGGATTCTCAGAGCAGATTTTCCTGCTGGTACAGAGACGATGTGATTAGAAAGTACAGAGGTGAAAATACACATGAAGAAACAGCCCAGAAGCAGAACTCAGGAGATGCGATGCAGGAAAAGCCTAGAACCAGATCTGGTGGGGAAGCACAGAGGCCTGGGAGAGAAGAGGGGAAGGGAACTGATTGGAGGGCAGGACTTAACTGTTTAGAAAAAGTTCTTGGATCTTGGCTCCCTGCCCATGGGTGACCCATGAAAGGGAGAGTGGGATTTAGGGGGCTTCACAGGACAGTGGTGGACTGAAAAAGTGGGGAGAGGAAAGGAGTGAATGGGTGAAGGCCCACCCAGACATCACCGAGGGGTCCAGCCATTCTATGATGGTGACCGGTAAGAAGCAGAGAGAGACAGGGACTCTGAGAATTGAGGGTTCTGTGCAGATCAGGGGGCAGGAAGGTGGAGGACACTTAGGGGAATGTTCCAGGACTTCCTACAGCATGAAGTGCTCAGGGTTCAAGGATACGCCAACTCTATCTTCAATGTCATTCCTAACGAGCTGACAAAACCTTGGCTCACACAAATGACCTCACTCCCCGCAATGACTTCCTTACTTCCTGCGAGGTACCTGGGGGCCTGCCATATGGGGATGTCTTGGAGTCAGACAAGCTTGTTTGCTAGGAAACACCTTGGTGATATTGTATGTCTTCACATTTTTTTTTGGTCACACAGCTTTTTCCTTTGTACAAAGGGAACAAAAATACCCACCACCTAGAACTCTTGCATAGATTAAGTGATAGTTTATGTGTAAAATGCACACAACCATTTATGGCAACAGTGAGCGTTCAATACATACCAATTTCTCTTTATTCTTACTTTGTGTGTAACCTGGACTTCTCGCTACACCTCCAGTTTTGCATTTATTTCATTGATTGATTCATTTGAGAAGAATAGTCCCAGTGAAGAAGTTTCCAAGTCATAGTTTTAGAGAGTTCCATAACAGGAATTTCAGATCATTTAGTCCAGAGTTTAAACTTTGTGGCTATAAGAGATTTTTTTTTTTTTGGTGAGGAGTGGTAGAAGGGTCAGAATTGTAGACTTAAACTTTTTGAATCAATTGTCATTTTAAAATTGGGAGGTTTCACACAGTGAGAAATTTCTGGTGTGCCTTGGCAAGTCTGAATGTCCAGTAGAGCCTGTCAAGCTTGGGCTGTTAGCTGGAGCTGGCTGGCTGCCCCCACCCTGCTCAGCTATATTTGTTTCCTAGGGCTTCACTCTGGATGGTTGAAACAATAGAAACTTACCATCTCACTGCCATAGAGGCTGGAAGTTTGGAGGAAGGTGCTGGCAAGGTCAGTTCATTCTGAGGCTGGAGCAAGGATCTATCAGAGGCTTCTCCCCTGGAACTTGGGGGTTTCGGGCAGTCTTTGGCAATCCAGAAGCATCACTTTGCCCTCTGCCCTTAGGTTCATGTGGCATTCTTACATGCTTGTCTCTGTGCTTAAATTTCCCTTTTTTATAAGAACACCAGTCTTAGTGGATCAGAGACCACTCTAGTGACCTCCTGTTAACCAGTTACATCTGCACTGATTCTTCTTCCCAAATAAGGTCACATGCTGAGGGGCTGGGACTTAGATCTTCTTGTTCAGTTACTAAGTCATGTCTGACTCTTTGTAGCCCCATGGACTGTCCTTCACTATCTCTTGGAGTTTGCTCAAATTCACTCCACTGAGTTGATGATGTCATCCAACCATCTCATCCTATGTTGCCCCTTTTGCCTCCCACCTTCAATCTTTCCTGGCATCAGGGTCTTTTCCAATGAGTTGGCTCTTCACATCTGGTGGCTAAAGCATTGGAGCTTCAGCTTCAGCATCAGTCTTTCCAGTAAATATTCAGGGTTGATTTCCTTTAGGACTGACTGTTTGATCAGGACACAGTTCAACTCATAACACCACCAGCTGACAACTTCCTGTCACCAGGCTCCTGGTACTCATCTGGGAAGTCCCACTGGCCCTTTTCACACATCAGTAGGCAGTGGCTAACTTTCAGCCCAAAGCCTCCTTTCTGTCATTGAGGACCCGGGGCCCTAGTCTTTACAGTACTGACTAGCTCCAAGGTCTGAAGTGGTGGTTGGTGGATGCTCACACACAGTGGGTTTTGGAGGTGGCAAAGATGGTGGCTCCTAAATCTGGGATTTTCCCTTTCTCTCGGCCCCAAGTCTCCTGGGAAGTTAGGGAGGAGGCACTAAATGGTATTGTTCCCATGTTGGTGCCCCAGAGATTGGTGAGAAGTGAAAAGTCAAGAAGGAGCGTTGGGGGCAGTTGACAAGCAAGGCTGTGACAGGTGAGCCTGTGGCGACATCCCAGGAGAAATGTCCAGGAGGCAGTGGCAGCGTGGCTTTGATGTATTCACATCTGCCCTCGGAACCAGTCAAATCAGAATCTTCTCACATTTGGCAAGACCCTTATCAGGGTGATGTTTTGTTAGCAGTTCGTGTACGTTTGTTACCTTTCCCCTAATGTAAGTTGATAATTAGGAATCATTACACAGATTCCCAGAGGAAAGATTTTGAGGTAAAACACAGTTTCCCAGGGTTTTATTTTGGATGAGAAATGCTCCTTTGTGTGTTACTCTTATGAGCAGCAACGGTGGGCTTTTATCCCTAGCAAAATGCCACTTAAATTATATTTTAATAATTTTCTCAATGTGTCAGCTGCCAAAAGCACTTTAAATAATAAAAATTAGATTCCACCTAAATAAGGCAGTAATTCTATTAAAAAGTGCTGGAGGCCCCAGAGCTCAGGGTCTAAGGAACTGAACCACAGGCTTGCTGCAAGGTTTACAAAATTCCGAACACCCAAACACAGATTGACCGTGCTCTGTTAGGGATCCACTATACAATGTGATTCTAAGGAGGAATTACAACTCTTAGGAGATGACCAAGAGTATTCATATGATCCTTCTCATGTGGGAATCTCTAAACTTCATGTGATCAGGAGGAATTATTGTCTTCATTTACAGAAGAGCAAACGAAGGCTTAGAGACAAGATGAATCTCATCCAAGACTGTACAAAAGTGAGCGGCTGAGACAGGAGAAGCCACAGTGGCCGCCCTCTGGGGTGTCACATGCTTCAGCCGCCTACTGGAACCAAGCTGGCCGTAGTCAGTGCTGTGACACTCCCAGTGTATTTACCATTTGGGGTGTTAGAAGTAACCACAGATTTGCATTCATAAACGGCTTGACTTTGAAGAGCCGATGCATTGAGGATCAGAGAAAGAAACAGGTACAAGATACATGTAGAGTAGTAATTATTCATGAATGATTATTGTGCATCGGGCTATACTTTCAGTTCCTGAGCTCGTTTATATCACCTATTAACATCACACAACTCTACTGCTGTCGTCGTCATTACCATCCATTTTAGAGCTGAGGAAGCTCAGTCTATCTATCTGTCTGTCTATCCATTGTCTACCGTCTACCTGTCTGTCTACTCAACATATAGCAAATTATTTAGCAGGCTTTAGCTGAAACTCCAGTACTTTGGCCACCTCATGCAAAGAGTTGACTCATTGGAAAAGACTCTGATGCTGGGAGGGATTGGGGGCAGGAGGAGAAGGGGATGACAGAGGATGAGATGGCTGGATGGATGGCATCATGGACTCGATGGACATGAGTCTGAGTGAACTCTGGGAGTTGGTGATGGACAGGGAAGCCTGGTGTGCTGCGATTCATGGGGTCGCAGAGTCGGACATGACTGAGCGACTGAACTGATACACATATGAGCTTCCCAGGTAATGTCAGTGGTAAAGAATCTGCCTGCCAATGCAGGAGGTGTAAGAGACATGGGTTTGATCCTTTGGTGGGAAAGATCCCCTGGAGCTGGGCATGGCAACCCACTCCAGTATTCTTGCCAGGAGAATTCTGTGGACAGAGGAGTCTGGTGGGCTACTGTCTACAGAGTCATAAATAATTGGACATGACTGAAGCAACTTAGCATTCCCTTACATGAAAGTGAAAGTGAAAGTCTCTCAGTGGTGTCCAACTCTTTGCAACCCTATAGGTACAGTCCATGGAATTCTCTAGGCCAGAATAGAATACTGAAGTGGGTAGACTTTCCCTTCTCCAGCGTATCTTCCCAACCTAGGCATGGAACCCAGGTCTCCCACATTGCAAGTGGATTCTTTACCAGCTGATCCACAAGGAAAGCCCAAGAATACTGGAGTGGGTAGCTTGTCCCTTCTCCAGCAGATCTTCCTGACCCAGGAATCAAACCGGGGCTCCTGCATTGCAGGCGGATTCTTTACCAACTGAGCTATCAGGGAAGCCCACGTCCATACATATTCATACTCAATTCTTTTTCACTTCATATCTGTATATCTCTGTGTGGGGTGTGTCCCTGTGAAGATGTCAGATGTCCTCTCTTTTCTTTCCACTAAAATTGAAGCTAAAAAGAAAAGCTTGAGAAAGGCAAGGAATCCAAGTTTTCTGAAATGAGGAATAGATAAAAGATGAACTCATGCAAAAATTATGGAAAATTCTTGAAAAAGTCACCCTGATTCAAACTAAAAATAATTTTAGTTAGAAATAATTCAAAATAATGAAAAAGAAAAATATCATATCAATATTTTAATCCAATACCTAGAAATCATAAATGTGAACATTTCACTATTTTTTGCTTGACTTTTCTTAACCACTCTGGATAGAATCAAAGTCTACTTACATCCCTCTCTGATCCCATTTCTCTTCCTCCATCTTCAGAAGTCTCCAGAATTTGGAGTTGTTATATATAGATATTTAATTTTGCTTTCTTCAGATATTTTCTCTTGAGAATTATAAAACATTACAGATTTTGTTAAAGGACCATTCCTTAGCCTCCACATCTCCCCTACCCCTACCATAATATCCCATTCTTTTCTTTCCTCCCTGAGAAAATCTTTTCCAGAACTCTGTTACTGTTACTGTATTTTCTCTTTTTGCTATAGAGAAGTAGTAATATAATACAGAATATTGTGTTGAGTGTTCCATTTATGATTTATATATGTAGTGTCTTCATCTCTCCCTCTCATTTCTTTACTGTTTAAATAAAATTTTCAGAATTGTCCCGTTGATACATGATGCCTTACATGATGCCTTATTCAACTGCTCTTTAACATGCTATTTATCTATCCATTCTTCTTTTAATGGACATGGACTAGTTTCCTTATTTTTTATTACAAATAACACTACAATGAACATCCTTACGCATATATCCCTGCACATTTTTGTGACTATTTATTCTGGGAAGCATGAATGTATCCAGAAGTGGCAATGCAGGTCCTCGAGTGCACATATCTCCAAGTGACTAGATTTAACCAAATGACTCTTCAACATGGTTGTGGCAATATATATTTCTACCTGTAGTATAGAAGATTTTTGTTTTCTCCATATACTCACTAACACTTAATATTGTCATATATATATATATTTAAATTTCATATTCTTAATGTTATGAAATCTCAGGTGGAGCAGTGGTAAAGAATCTGCCTGCCAATGCAAGAGACATGAGTTCGATTCCTGGGTCAGGAAGGTCTCCTGAAGGAGGAAATGGCAATCCACTCCAGTATTCTTGCCTGGAAAATTCCATGGACAGAGGAGCCTGGAGGGATGGACAGGGAAGCCTGGTGTGCTGCGATTCATGGGGTCGCAGAGTCGGACATGACTGAGCGACTGAACTGATACACATATGAGCTTCCCAGGTAATGTCAGTGGTAAAGAATCTGCCTGCCAATGCAGGAGGTGTAAGAGACATGGGTTTGATCCTTTGGTGGGAAAGATCCCCTGGAGCTGGGCATGGCAACCCACTCCAGTATTCTTGCCAGGAGAATTCTGTGGACAGAGGAGTCTGGTGGGCTACTGTCTACAGAGTCATAAATAATTGGACATGACTGAAGCAACTTAGCATTCCCTTACATGAAAGTGAAAGTGAAAGTCTCTCAGTGGTGTCCAACTCTTTGCAACCCTATAGGTACAGTCCATGGAATTCTCTAGGCCAGAATAGAATACTGAAGTGGGTAGACTTTCCCTTCTCCAGCGTATCTTCCCAACCTAGGCATGGAACCCAGGTCTCCCACATTGCAAGTGGATTCTTTACCAGCTGATCCACAAGGAAAGCCCAAGAATACTGGAGTGGGTAGCTTGTCCCTTCTCCAGCAGATCTTCCTGACCCAGGAATCAAACCGGGGCTCCTGCATTGCAGGCGGATTCTTTACCAACTGAGCTATCAGGGAAGCCCACGTCCATACATATTCATACTCAATTCTTTTTCACTTCATATCTGTATATCTCTGTGTGGGGTGTGTCCCTGTGAAGATGTCAGATGTCCTCTCTTTTCTTTCCACTAAAATTGAAGCTAAAAAGAAAAGCTTGAGAAAGGCAAGGAATCCAAGTTTTCTGAAATGAGGAATAGATAAAAGATGAACTCATGCAAAAATTATGGAAAATTCTTGAAAAAGTCACCCTGATTCAAACTAAAAATAATTTTAGTTAGAAATAATTCAAAATAATGAAAAAGAAAAATATCATATCAATATTTTAATCCAATACCTAGAAATCATAAATGTGAACATTTCACTATTTTTTGCTTGACTTTTCTTAACCACTCTGGATAGAATCAAAGTCTACTTACATCCCTCTCTGATCCCATTTCTCTTCCTCCATCTTCAGAAGTCTCCAGAATTTGGAGTTGTTATATATAGATATTTAATTTTGCTTTCTTCAGATATTTTCTCTTGAGAATTATAAAACATTACAGATTTTGTTAAAGGACCATTCCTTAGCCTCCACATCTCCCCTACCCCTACCATAATATCCCATTCTTTTCTTTCCTCCCTGAGAAAATCTTTTCCAGAACTCTGTTACTGTTACTGTATTTTCTCTTTTTGCTATAGAGAAGTAGTAATATAATACAGAATATTGTGTTGAGTGTTCCATTTATGATTTATATATGTAGTGTCTTCATCTCTCCCTCTCATTTCTTTACTGTTTAAATAAAATTTTCAGAATTGTCCCGTTGATACATGATGCCTTACATGATGCCTTATTCAACTGCTCTTTAACATGCTATTTATCTATCCATTCTTCTTTTAATGGACATGGACTAGTTTCCTTATTTTTTATTACAAATAACACTACAATGAACATCCTTACGCATATATCCCTGCACATTTTTGTGACTATTTATTCTGGGAAGCATGAATGTATCCAGAAGTGGCAATGCAGGTCCTCGAGTGCACATATCTCCAAGTGACTAGATTTAACCAAATGACTCTTCAACATGGTTGTGGCAATATATATTTCTACCTGTAGTATAGAAGATTTTTGTTTTCTCCATATACTCACTAACACTTAATATTGTCATATATATATATATTTAAATTTCATATTCTTAATGTTATGAAATCTCAGGTGGAGCAGTGGTAAAGAATCTGCCTGCCAATGCAAGAGACATGAGTTCGATTCCTGGGTCAGGAAGGTCTCCTGAAGGAGGAAATGGCAATCCACTCCAGTATTCTTGCCTGGAAAATTCCATGGACAGAGGAGCCTGGAGGGTTACAGTCAATGGGGATATAAAGAGTCAGACATGACTGAACACACAGCACACACAAAAGGTTATGAAACAGTAGTACGCTGTTTTAAAGATGCCAGTTGGTTTGATTTGCTTTTTTCTGATTGCTGTAGAAAAGGACTGTTTCCCATGCTTATTGACACTGAAGTTTCTTCTATGAATTATCTTTTAAATTCACTGAAAATTTTCTATGTTATCTTTCTCTTGGAGAGTTGATGGAGGGTGTATACTAATATATATATATGATATGTAAGACAATTTTTGTAATTTATATATTTTATTATAAGCTTTGCAAATATCTCACTCCAGTCTGGATTTATTACTCATCTTGTTCAAGATTCAATGCTATCCCTCAAAACAAGGAATTATGTCTTTTATTACTTTCGAGCTATTTTCATCTGTCATTGTTTTTGATGATTCTTTTTATTCTCTCCCTTCAGTAGTTTTGTTAAATATTTGTTGGACCTTCTAATGCTGTCATCCATGAACCTTAATCTTTCTTCCATAATTTCTCTTTTCCACACTGTGAGGTATTGAGGTAATAACCTCTGTTTACCCATTCTCTTTCAGCTATGTCTAATCTGCTTTTCCACTCAGAAATGTAGAAAGTTTTTAAAAATAAGCACATATATGTGTGCAAATATGTACATATTATAAGCACATACAACTTACATAAATATAAATAAATATCTATATTTTCCTTTATCTACTTTAAAAAAATCTGAGTTAACCCTCTAATTTCAATCAACACAATACAGGCTGGAACCTGGTTTTCTCTTCTCCATGTTTTAACTCCATTCACAGCAGTAAGAAATGTGCATCCAATTATCTTCAACATATTTACTCATTTGCTATCGTTTAGAATACACAGAAAGCCATTTCAGTATTGCTAAACCACACCACTGTGAAACGCAAACCTACTAACTAAAGTTCAAAATTTATTTACAACTTTTTACATATAATTTACACACTTTGAAGTGAACAATACAAGGCAGTTTGACAAATAAATACATCCTGAAACCTATAACACCCCTAAGACATAGAACATTTTCATCTTCCAGAAATGTCCTTGTATTCCTTCTTAGTAAATCCCCACTTCTCATTTCCCAACTGGAGGCCACCACTGTTCTGATTTTCCACCATAGACTCATTTTGCTTGTCCTGGAACTTCCTATAAATGACATAACATGATATATTTTGTTTTGTGGGATACTCCTTTCATTCACTATAACATCACTAATATTGTGGAGTGCACTAGTAATTCACTTAAAGTTTTTGCTGAGTAATATTTTATGAAGTTATGATTTTCTTCTCTTATGGACGTTCAGATGATCCCCAGTTTTCAGCTATTATGAATAAAGTCATTATTCACATTTGTTTAAAGACGTATGTCTTTATTTCTACTGGACGAATCCCTAGGGTTAGGATTATGGTCAAAGATAGGTCTATAGTTAAACTGTAAACTACTAAACTTTTTCAAATAGATCGTGTCATTTTACATTCCTGCTAGATCTGCGTTCCACATGATCACCATCTGGACTTCAGCAGTCACTAGCGTTTCAGCCTTTATAGTGGGAGTATGGAGGCATCTTACTGTGCTTTCGGTTACATTTTCTTGACGTCTAATAAGACAGAAAGTTTTTCAGGTGCTTAATGGCAATTTTCACGTGTTCCTTTGTGAAGTGTTTGTTCATGACTTTTGCTCATTTTAAAAATAAGCTTTTTCCCTTTTGCTGTTGAATTGTAAGAACTCTTTATAGTCTGAATAAAAGCCTTCTGTTAGATAATATTTTGCAATCTTTCCCATTCATTTTCTTAAATGTGTCTCTAGATAAGCAGAATTTTTTAAAAGACATAAAAAAATTTATTATTTTTCTTTTACTGTTGTTGTAGCCACGCGTTCCAGTAAACAAACTCACTCAGAAGGACAATGCAGATAGAGCAGTTCATCACACTGGCGGGCCCAAGGCAGAGTCTCCTCTTAGCCAAGGACCCTGACTAGCTTTTGTGCAAACCTTGTATACCCTAAGTGTATGCGCTCAAACCCACCTCCCCAAACTCTCTGAAACTAGTCTGGACAAAGGAAAAGAAAGATAAAATCGAAGTTAACCCGTGATTCATATGCCTTAAGCCTAGGTAGTTAACAGCAGACAATTATCAAGAGGCCTGTGGTCATACCCCAATAAGCATAATAGAATTTATGATTTTATTTGGTTACACAGATAATTAGGGTATTCTTTTAGGTGACAGAGAGTCTAGGTACGAGCCCTGGGGCTCTTCCATCTGGTTTTCCAGCTGGTATGTAGTTTCCGTAGATACGGAGCACATAGCTCAAAGTCCACAGTCCAGCCCAGGATGGAGTCCTGCTTTCAAGATGGAGCCTGTTCTGTCTGTTTCCTCCTTCACTGTTACTGAGTTACTGAGTTACATGTTCTAAGAAAACTCTGTCTCCTCACAAGTGATGGAAGTATTCTCCTATGCTTTCCTATCTAAATGTTTCATAGTTTAAGCTTTTACATTCAATTAAAATTAACTTTGTCAGGTAAGTGTTGAGGTTCATTTCATTCCCATGTAAATATTCAGTTTGTTAAAAAGACTTCGGGGAATTCTCTGGCATTCCAGTGGTTAACACTGCACCCCCACTCCAAGGCACACAGGTTCAGTTTCTGGTGAGGAAACTAGGTTTCCACAAGCTGCACAGCACCTCCAAAAATTAAGGGGGGAAAAAAAAAGGCAAACTTTGTATCCATCATGTAATTCCTTTGATATTTTTTTCTGAAAATCTAAAAGATGTCTTACTCTGTTTGACTGATTTACTTGTCTATTCTTAAGTCAACACCATGGTCTTGTTCAACGTATTAACTGATGTGTTAACTAATGTTCTATTAATGTAATAATGCACTAACTGTGTGGTAAAACTTGAAGCTTTATGTCAAATCCTCCAACTTTGTTTTGCTTTTCAAGATTGGTTGGACATTTTAGAGTCTTTGCATTTTAGTATAATCTGCTTGTCATTTTTAAAAATCAGCTTGAATTATGGTTACAATAGTGCTGAATCTATGTATAAATTTAAATAGAATTAATATCTTAACAATATTGAGACATTGAGACTTCAGTTCATGAACATGGTATACCTGCTGTCTCTTATACACATCTAGATGTGTATAAGAGACAGCTCTAAAGCTAAGTCAAGTCCACCTGGATGTCACTTCCTACTCTGAAATCACAGGCCGGACTTTGTTATCAGATGGTTTTCAGTGAAACTGGTGTTTTGCATTGAACTTATGGTAAGGATGTTGTGTGAGAGCTGTTGCATTATTGCATTGTTGACATAACTGTGATCCTCCGATAGCTCTTCAGTGCACTTGAAAGATTTAAACTCCTCCTCATTGACAGAGCCCCACAGGCTGCCGTCCCTGCCCTTGAACCCCAGATTATCCTGCCGTATTCTCCCCTTGCCCTGTCTACCCCAGCCACACTGCCTCTGTCTCTTGCCTTAAACATGCGGAGTTTATCCAGTAGGGTCTTTTTAAGTGCTGTAATCTCTGCTTGGCAGCCAGGCTTCTCAAGTAGTGCAGTGATAGGGTATCTGCCTGCCAATGCAGGAGATGCAGGCTCGATCCCTGGGTCGGGAAGATCCCCTGGAGTAGGAAATGGCAACCCAGTCCAGTATTCTTGCCTGGAAAATCCCATAGACAGAGAAGCCTGGCGGGCTACAGTCCAGGGGGTCACAAAGAGTTGGATATGACTGCGCACACACATGCAAACACACACAAACAACCTCTACCTGGAGGAGTCTTCAATGGACCTCTGCAACGGTGGTTCCTACCTGCCTTCAGGCCTCCATTCTCCACCTTTTTCTCTCCTGTGTCCCTTGCTATCTAGGTCTCTCCCTTGCTCCCCATCTCATTTCATTTCTTCACACCCCTTGTCAAGATTGTTTACGCGTTTGATACTTTCTCCACGTAGGCTACAGGCTCCATGAGTAGAGGTGATGTCCTTATCTTGTTTGCATCTCTGCCCCTGTTGACTGAAAATGTGCCCAGCACGTGATGTAACCCATGAGAGTATCTGCCGAATTAATGCCCCCGCAAGTGAGCCAATGGACTGAATGTGGGGAGGACTCAAAACAGGTATGTGGAATCACAGCATCTTAGAGGCTGCAAAACTACCAGAGAGACTGATTCTCATCCACTCTGCTTATATCACAGGGAATGAATCTGTGTCCAACAAGGGTGATAGATGACCTGATATCACACCATAAGTTCATACAAGAGCTGGCACAAGAATCCAGCTTTTAGAAATAACACTTTTTTTTTTTTATGTCTGATTAGAATCATCTTTACCTTATTCCTAATTTTAGGGGGAAATATTCAGTTTCTTCATTTAGTATGATGTTACAAATTTTTCATGCAATCCCTTTATCTGACTGTGAAAGTTCCCATTTACTCATATATTACTGAGAGTTTTTATCATGACTAACTGTTCGCTTTTGACAGATGAAATTATCTCTACCTATGATTGATTTTCAAATGTTAAAAGTTTGCTCTTGGGAAAAAACTTCATTTGACCAAAGTGTTTGTAATTTTTCTTTCTACATATGACAGGATTAAATATGTTGATCTTTTGTTGATGATTTAGAAATTTATACTAATAATGAATATTGGTTTAAGAGTTACTTATTCCCAACTTTTAGTATCAGTATGTTTTTGCTGGTCTTTTAAAACAACTTGGAAAATATTCATATTCATGTTTCCAATTTATCTTACATTAGTTTTGATAGGACTCTCTTCATTTTATTTAAATTGCCCATACTACTTTCTTAATATCCTTTTAAAGTCTTCAGTATCACTAATTATTTCCCCTTATTTACTCTTAATGTTGATAATTTTTTTCTCTAACATGTTTAGATAAGTTTGATTGGAGTTTATTGATTTATTAATAATTTTGTTAAAACAGATTTTGTCTTTTTAAAATTTTGACATCCATTTCTGATTTATTAATTTCACATTTATCTCTATTTTAGTTTTACTTATTTGGGGTTTATTTAATTTGCTTTTCTTTCTTAACTTCTGCTGATGGAAACCTAGGTTATACATTGTAAACTTTTTTTCCTATTATGTAATATAAGCATTTAAATTATATATAGACATATTTAGCATTTATGTACACTTATTTACTATTATACAAATATATTTAAGCTATATATAATAATATATGCATTTAAAGTTATATATTGTATGTACGCCTTTCTGTAGTTGCATTCTATAAATTTTGTTATGTTGTGCTTTAATTATCATTCAATTCAAAATATTTTTGAATTTCTCTTTTTGCTTCTTTGACTCAAAGTGTTTAGAAATTTATTGTGTGCTTAGTCACTCAGTCATGTCCGCCTTTGCAAGCCCACCAGGCTTCTTTGTCCATGGGGATTTTCTAGGCAAGAATACTGAAGTGGGTGGCCATATCCTCCTCCAGAGGATCTTCCCATCCCAGGGATTGAACCCAGGTCTTCCACACTGAAGGTGGATTCTTTACTATCTGAGCCACCAATTTCTAACTATTGGGGCTTTTCTGGATATCTCATATTGATATCTAATTTTATTGTGGTTCAAAGAATATGTTCTGCATTATTTTGTTCTTTTGAAATTTATTTAGACTTATTTTTAGCCCGGCATCTGATATATCTTGGTGAATAGTCCATGTACACTTTTAGAAAATATAATCTCTGAAGTTTGAATGCATAAAGTATTATAGATGCAAATTAGGTCACACGGTTGGTACCTCCATTAAGATATGCTATATTCTTACTGATGATTTTACCTAGTTATACTTTAAGCATTTATATTTTAAATTTCTTTTGCTTGATGTTGACAATATTTTGTCTTTCTAATAAATTGAATCCTATTGTGAAATGCCCATCTTTTCTCAGAAAATATTTCTTGTGTTTGTCTATTTTGTCTCATATTAATGTAGTCATTCCACTTTTCTCATGGTTGCTATTTTCATGGTATTTATTTTTCTTTTCATCTTATATGTACCCTTGTATCTAAAGATCATCTTTGTTAGACAACATATAGTTGATAATGCTTTTATGTCCAATTTGGAAGTCTTTGCTTTTTATTTAGAGTGTCTTGTGTTTTATTTCATGGAATTATTGATACTTAAAAGCGATGTAATAGCAAGTATTTATTTCACTACTATAATTCTTCAATGTTAGTCCATCATTCTTTCATTTTCTTATTATTTTAGAATGTTTTTACATAACTGGGGATAATTAATAAATAATGATAACATAATCCTAAAGATGATTAACAAGAAAAGTATTTCAGGTATAAGAAAAATAGAATTACTAAGATCTTACCATGCATTTTAAATTAGAAATGAGTTCAGTGGGCCCAGGTGGTAACAGCAAGATAGAATGAGTTTTGTTCTATTAAAATATTCCTTAAAATGCTTTGGTCTTTGGAAGATTGTAGTGAAATAGCAAAAGCCACAGAACACCAATTCTTATAAGTTCTGTTCAGAAAAGGATGATGATGGCAGAATAGGAAGACTCTGAGCTCACCTCCCAGCATGGACACATCAAATCTACAGCTACATGTGGAGTAACTCTCATTGAGAACAACCTGAAGACTAGCTGAATGGCTCTTCTACAATGAAGAGAGTAAAGAAAGAACCACCAAACTCTAGCAGGAGGTGGGAGAAGTGATCCAGTCAGGACCTGCAGCGCTACTGAGTGACCCTGAAGAGAAGAAAGATATAACAGGCTTGAAGACCCTCCCCAAAGAATGAGCCCCATGGTAGGCATCCAGCCTTGGCTCTAACACTGGGAAGACGCACTCCTGTAGCTCGTTTGAAAGCCAGTGGGGTTCACAGCAGTGTGACAGGAATCAAAGATTCTACTCTTGAAGAGCACAGACACAGATTTTCTTTTTCTCTGTCCCAGCACAGAGGCAGACAAGTGAAGTCTACCAGGTGCTCTTGCCAGCCTGCCAGGATGGCCCCAGCATGCACCCCAGCCCACCCTGGACTCCAGGTCCAGACCCCCCTGCCCTGGCCCTGCTTCTCCTTAAAGCAGATATTGCCATTGCTGATGCAAGTGCAGGAACCGGGGAAAGGGTGGAACTAACTTGGGCTCCGATCTTGTCTTTAGCCATGGTGGAGACCCAGTGCCAGCTCAAAAGTACAGGAAACATAGCCAGTATTTTGTAACTTTTTATGGAGTATAATCTATAAAGATACCAAATCACTCTGTTGTACACCTGTATAATACTGTAAGTCAAATATACCTCAATGAAAAAGAAAGAAAGAAAGTGGGCTGTAGGATCCTGATGATACATCAATACCTAGGTATTTGCTAATTAATTCAATAACCTGGTTTGCCTCAGAGATTGTTTATACTAACTGTGTATTTCTTGTCTGTAGTCACATTTTCCTGTTGCATATCTACTATCTTTTGATTATATCCCAGCTGTTATAAGAAGTACACTGCAGAGACTAGATTTAGCTATGTTCTTGTGAGAAGTGTAAATTTCTTTTCTAGCAAGCAATTAACTTGGCTGGAATCAAACTATTAACTCTGCTGCTCTTAGGATAAATAATATCTTTTCTGCTTCTATTTGAGCCAGAGCTGATGGAATCTCTCAACTGTGTCTAGTTTAGCTGTTAGTCAAGGATTTAGGCAAGCTCATCAAGGACTCTGATTTTTAGCATCTTCCTCATTAATAGTTAGCCATGTAGCCATGTTTGCAGTCCTCGAGTCTTCCCTCTTATTCCGGAAGCCAGCAAGACAATAACTCTCTCCTGCCTGTTCTACACAGGCTGGATCGTGCTCTCAGGCCAAAAGTCACAAACACGCCAGGCTCATCCACTTTGGTTCCTGCTTTTCAAGAATAGACTTCCCTCCAGTTTTTCACTTGCTTTTGGTTACTCTCTACTGCTTTCAAATGTTTGAGGTTTTTTTTTTTTTTTTTTTTTTTTAGGTTTTTTTCAGTTGTTACTGTTCTAGGGTTAGCTCAACCAAACTATGGCACCATTCAGCTACCATAATTTCTATTTCTGGAAGTCTTATATAATTATTTTCTAATCTTATCATTTTAAAATGATAATATCCCTTTATTTCCTTATGGTTTNTGGGTTTTTTTTTTTTTTTTTTTTTTTTTCAGGTTTTTTACAGTTGTTACTGTTCTAGGGTTAGCTCAACCAAACTATGGCACCATTCAGCTACCATAATTTCTATTTCTGGAAGTCTTATATAATTATTTTCTAATCTTATCATTTTAAAATGATAATATCCCTTTATTTCCTTATGGTTTTAATTTTACTATTGTATCTCTTTAATAATCTCAGACAGGCTTATTATCTTTTGAATTATCCTAAAAGGCTTGCCTGCTTCCTGCAAATCCTGTATGCAGGTCAAGAAGCAATGATTAGAACCAGACATAAAATAACAGACTGGTTCAAAATTGGGAAAGGACTACGTCAAAGCTGTATATTGTCACCCTGCTTATTTAACTTATATGCAAAGTACATCTTGAGAAATCCTGGACTGGATGAAACATAAACTGGAATCAAGATTTCCAGGAGTAATATCAATCACCTCAGATATGTAGATGACACCATCCTTATGGCAGAAAGCAAAGACAAACTAAAGAGTCTTTTAATGAAGGTAAAAGAGGAGAGTGAAAAACTGGCTTAAAATGCAACATTCAAAAAACTAAGATCATGGCATCTGGTCACATCATTTCATGGCAAATAGATAGGGAAACAATGGAAACAGTGACAGACTTTATTTTCCTGGGCACTAAAATCACTGCAGATGGTGACTGGAACCATGAAATTAAAAAGCACTTACTCCTTGGAAGAAAATATATGACAAACCTAGACAGCATATTAAAAAGCAGAGACATTACTTTGCCAACAAAGGTCTGTATAGTCAAAGCTATGGTTTTCCCAGTAGTCATGTATGGATGTGAGGGTTGGACCATAAAGAAGGCTGAATACCAAAGAATTGATGCTTTTGAACTGTGGTGTTGGAGAAAACTCTTGAGAATCCCTTGGACTGCAAAGAGATCAAACCAGTAAATCCTAAAGGAAATCAATCTTGAATATTCACTGAAGGGACTGATGCTGAAGCTGAAACTCCAATACTTTGGCCACCTGATATGATGAGCTGATTCATTGGAAAAGACATTAATGCTGGGAAGATTGAAGGCAGGAGGAGAAGGGGAGACAGAGGATGAGATGGTTGGAAGGCATCACCGACTCAGTGGACTTGAGTTTGAACAATCTCTGGGAGATGGTGAAGGACAGGGAAGCCTTACGTGCTGTAGTCCATGGGGTCACATAGGGTCCATCGTGACTGAGCAACTAAATGACAACAACAAAAGACTTATGGCCTCATCTATTGCCCCAATGTGGGCATTGAACATCTAGTTTTCACTAAAATGTATAAACATATCAAAGCCCTGTAGGCCACCAAAATTTCAGCTCTAGCTTATATATGGCTTTGGGTTCCCTCTTTATTTCTGAAACCTGGAAACTTCTCTTCCTTTGATCTAATGTATGTATATTTACATTTTATTCCTTATATTTCATCCTGTGTTTTGCTTTCTTGGGCTTCCCTGATAGCTCAGTTAGTAAAGAATCCACCTGTAATGCTGCTGCTGCTGCTGCTAAGTCACTTCAGTCGTGTCCGACTCTGTGTGACCCCGTAGACGGCATCCCACCAGGCTCCCCCATCCCTGGGATTCTCCAGGCCAGAATACTGGAGTGGGTTGCCATTTCCTTCTCCAACGCATGAAAGAGAAAAGTGAAAGTGAAGTCGCTCAGTCTGTCCAACTGTTAGCGACCCCATGGACTGCAGCCCACCAGGCTACTCCGTCCATTGGATTTTCCAGGCAAGAGTACTGGGGTGGGGTGCCATTGCCTTCCCCGACCTGTAATGCAGGCGACTCCAATTTGATTCCCAGTTTGATTCCTGGGTAAAGAAGATCTGCTTGAGAAGGGATCGGCTCCCCACTCCAGTATTCATGGGCTTCCCTGGTGGCTCAGCTGGTAAAGAATCCGCCTGCACTTTGGGAGACCTGGACTCGATCCCTGGGTTGGGAAGATCGCCTGGA
The DNA here is from genome assembly GCA_006410675.1 of Oreotragus oreotragus. Taxonomy (NCBI): domain Eukaryota; kingdom Metazoa; phylum Chordata; class Mammalia; order Artiodactyla; family Bovidae; genus Oreotragus; species Oreotragus oreotragus. The sequence continues at coordinate 525,686 of SJYX01013054.1, read as the reverse complement.
GAAGGGAGCGGCTACCCACTCCAGTATTCTGGCCTGGAGGATTCCATGGCCTGTATTAGTCCATGGGGTCACAAAGAGTCAGACAGGACTGAGCAACTTTCACTTTCACGTCTTTGCTTTCTTGGTAGGAAGAGGGAGATGGCTCCTTACCATCATATGAAGTAAAGTTTCAAGTGCAGTACTGAACATAAAGTCGAAACTAAATACAATGACCAATTGCCATGTACTTACAAAAATAAAAATTCAGTAAATTTGTAGCATGATAAATTACAAAAGTTTACTCTTAGGAGGCTGCTAGCCTTTAGGAGTGCTCATTCTGTTTATCATACTAAGCCCTAACTCTGTTCTGTTATAAACATGCATGCCATTTATAAGCTGTATTCCTATCGGCAATGGAAAGGGACTGCATTCCCACTGACTGGAATTCTTACAGTGTAAGGCTTACAAAGACTCTGGTGTCCATTCCATAAGCAACTTTACCAGTCGGCTGTGGCTGCCACAATGGGAGTGACTACAACTCTGGCAATTCACAGAACTTAGAGGAATCCACACCAATGTTCTTCTGATATTCCAGTACCCTACAATTCCATGTTTGCAATTTCTCTAATTCCTTTGGAAGACTGGCCGAGTGGAATGTTGAAGTTTCCAGTAACCCAAAACCTCCACAGTCTGTCACACTTCAAACCCAGAGCTGTGCATCCAACTGAGAATTCAAAACACTATTTTCACACTTCACTTCTGACCAAAGGAAATGTGGTATGTTGGCTTTAGCTTTGAATTTCAATCAATTTAATTCAAAATATATGAAATCAAAGTGTATTTCCAGAACATCTGAGGGAGTCACCAAGTGCCTCGCTTCTTCTACCCTGTCCTGGCGAAGCTGGTTCTTATTTTGTGTGTTTCAAGTCCCTGTTTGAAGTTCATCCATGGGGCTCAAGTTCTGGCTTGGCTTTCATTCCACGCCACATTTGAAACTCACTTCTTATTTCACATGAAAACCAGGGGCAGAAGAACAAATGTGGACTGTGGTGAAAAAGGGTTAGAATTATGCCCCTCAGAAAAGAAGCCAAATCAGAGTTTTCTCTAAGAGTTTGAAATCAGACTTTAAAGGACATAGTAGATATTTGTTGGCAAAAATATCTTTTATTGAGCATCTACTGTATGTGCCATTTCAGGACCTCATGTTAGAGGAAAAATAAATTGCTAGCCTTAGGATAATAAGCCAGAGTGATGCAAGTAACCAGTAGTTAAGATAAAATGTGCTGAATCAATAATTCTAGGAGCACATGAGTACAGAGGTAGGTGGAAGAAGACTTAGGGAAGGACCAGACATTTCAGTTGGATTCTGAATCGAGAGCAAGCATTTCCCTGCTGATGTAGACAGGAAAGCTGCAGAAAATTAAGTCAAAGATACTTAGGGTGATGATGAGGGGCTGAATCTAGCCAAGATGGTCATACCAGTAAGCCAGGGTCAGGGTTGGGTTTGCTTGGCCAAGACCAAGCTAAAGCAGTTCTTTACTAAGAATACTTAGGCACCGAGAACCAGACTAGAGGCCAAAGTCACATCTGTAAATGTTTTGGATAATAATAACAATGATGCAATGAATATTTCATTAAATGTCCACCTTGTGCTGGGTGGTATTCTAAAATTTGCTCATATAAATTCATTTAATTTTTCTGTGCCTCCTGGAAGATGTTTATATTATCACTCTCATTTGAGTTTTATAGACAAGGAAACAGAGAAGAGAAAAGATAAATGCATCTCTCTCAGATGGCAGAGACAAGGAAGGTTTTCTGATGCTAGAGTCAATGTGTCTAATTATAACTTTACTCTGTCTTCCGGGAGGACACTCTGAGTTAGACTGTCCTGGGGTGAGATCTGGGGATGGGCATTTTAACAACTCCACAGTTTAGGGAACCAAGAAGTCAGAACCCCTCAAGTATGGGATTGGAGTGATAGGAATCAGGGATAGAAGTTCTGGGTGATGGTTCTGAACACTCCATCCCCATTCATACCAGCGGTCCTCTGTCAAGGCAGACAGGTGTGGAGGAGGACCTTGCTAGTTCAAGGGCTGAGGCTGATTGGAATGGAAGGAAGAGAGAGACAAGAGGCAGAAAAACTGTACACTGTGTTTAGGGTGTGGATCTTTGTCAGTAGAGCATCTGGAAGTGAAAGACTCCTGGGATGATGGGGACAAACCACAGAGGGCAGAGGGATCAAGGACTTGATAAAGATGTGGTCTGTTTCCTAAGCCATCAGGCTGATGGTGGGCGACAGGTCTGGGTCATGGGGGTTACTAGCTGACACTACTAGCTCCAAGCAGTTCATTCACAGTAGAAACTGCTCTTTTTAAAAAATTGTTTCTAAGTATAGGGGCTTCCCTGGTGGCTCAGAGGGTAAAGCGTCTGCCTGCGATGCGGGAGACCTGGGTTCGATCCCTGGGTCGGGAAGATCCCCTGGAGAAGGAAACGGCAACCCACTCCAGGATTCTTGCCTGGAGAATCCCACGGACGAAGGAGCCTGGAGGGCTACAGTCCACGGGGTTGAAAAAGTCGGACACGACTGAGCGACTTCACTGACTCACTCATAGCTGCTTTACAATGTTGTGTTAATTTCAGTTGCACTGCAAAGTGAATCAGTGATATGTATACATATACTGCTCTTTTTGGTATTTCCTTCCCATCTAGGTCACCACAGAGCATTGAGTAGAGTTCTCTGTGCTATCCAGTTGGTTCTCATCAGTTATCCATTTTATACATAGTATCAACAGTGTATAGATGTAAATCTCGATCTCCCAGTTCGCTCCCCATTCCCCCTCCTTGGTGTACATACGTTTGTACATATCTGTGTCTCTATTTCTGCTTTGCAAAGAAGCTGTTCTTTTGAGAGGTACATCTAGAGCCAAGCCCAATAAACCTAAGGGCCATGGATGAAGGACAGTCTGAACATGGACCTGGGTGTTGGATCAGAAGCTCGAGAAGAGTATCCTGACCTCAGAGAAGGTGTGTGATGAAGGGGTGGGGCCTGGCGGGCAGGCCAGTACCCGGGAGTCCATTCAAGTAATCCAGTTCCCATGGTCAGGTGTGCAGCTGTGTGAGGGGTAAGAATATTCGTGCTGTCTTTGGAGTTGTGCAGTATATAGCCCACACAGCAGTGTGTGCTGATGTTCCTGTGGGTCCCAGGACTGCAAGTCTAGCCCTCACTTACTGTAGGGATGAGGATTTAATAATTCCAGTTCATAGGCCTGTTCCTACTACATACTTCTCAAGGCTAATCTCGGGAACTGTGCAAAGCTGGGGACATGGTGGAGAACTGACTTCTTAAGGAAGTAAAGATTTCTTCCTTTTCTTTCATATCTCTGAGGATCTGTATTTAACTTGGTAAACATAAAGACAGGACCAACTCCATAATTTGCTATGTCTGGTGCAAAATAAAACTGTTGGGGCTTCACCCAAAGAGCAGGAAAAAATATCATTAAAGATACTAACATATGAAGCTGTTTCTTTTCTTTAGCAAACTTTTAACTTGTCATAGTAGTTTTTATTTTTCATGATGTTATGAGTAAATTTAAAACTTTAAATGCTTAGCATGGATTTTACGAAATCATCTTTCTACAGTAGAGTGCTAGTTTTTTTTTGTTTGTTTGTTTTGTTGTTTCCCCATGGGATATATATTTTTTAATTTTTAAAAATATTTTATTTTGGAGGATAGTTGATTACCAGTGTTTCATTACTTTCAGATGTACAGTGGGGTGATTCGATTAGACATATACATGGACCTATTCCTTTTCAAATTCTTTACCCATTTAAGTTATTATAGAATACTGGGCAGAGTTCTCTGTACTATACAGTAGGTCCTTGTTGGTTGTCAATTTTGAATATAGTTGGGTGTACATGTTTTAAAGGTAGCAGCATGTAACTCTTATGTGCAATTGCCAAAAAAATATACAATTTGTATTTTGTAGTCCTTCTGTACACGTGTGTTTGGTTCTTACCAGAACAGTGGAAACACTGCACAAACAATCACATCTTGTTTTATTCCATGCACAGTCTGCAAACATGCTCTATCCCATCCCCCTGATGAGTAACGAAGACTTGAAAAGAACTGTGGGGTGAGAAATGTCTCCTTTTTCTTCTACGTCATCATTTTCAGTGGTGATTGCCTAATACAGAGAAGTCCCATGGGTAAGAAAGAGTGCGATAAGGTTCTTTGGATGGTGCCAGTCTTTACAATGCTACTGTCTTCTTTCTGCATTTAAGGCAGTTTTGGTTTTAATAGAAAGCATGGCCCTGTGGGGTTGTGAGCGTCTGTGCTCTTCTCCTCTGAATCAGAGATGAAACCCAGTGACCCTGGGATCACTTGGAGTCTCTCTGGCCCCCCACACACCTGGAGTCCACGGGGATTCTGTGCTCATGGACGTGGTGATCACTGTATTCACAGGAACAGCAGAAAGGTGGATGAGCATATCCACTTACAGACTACAAGGTCAAAGGCAAGTGGTTAAGCATCTCACGACAGCCACTGCAGAGCATCAGGCCAGGTCTCGGAGGCTCTCCTGTGGACGGCTCTGTGTGAATGTCTGTGCAGAACCCCGGGAAGCTACACCATCCAGGGCACTTGTGCCCATCCCCAGTCTGGTCCAGGACCCTCAGAATCACAGAGACTCATGGGTCAGCTGCACTCCAGTGCCTGGTCTTCTAGGAAGTGGTAAGCTCCATCCTCCTGGAACCTGAGTCATGCACGCTTAAAGTCACCTTGGTTGGAATATGAAGCCAAGGGTTTCCCAAGTGATTTGACTTGTTCATTTTTAAATGAGAGAATTTTCTCTTCAAATCAAGTCTTAACTTACTTCAGTCTATTCAGACTACCATAGCAATAATACCATAGATTGATGGCTTGTAAAAAACAGAAGATTTTTTTTCTCACAGTCCTAGGTGCTGAAAGGCTGAGATCAGGTCCAGCATGGTTGCGTGAGGGCTCTCTTCTGATCCTAGACTTCTTGCATCCACATCCAAAGGGGGTCTCTTTTATAAGGGCACTAATCTCATCTGTGATACAATCACTTCCTGAAAGCTCTGTTTCCTAACACCATCACGTTAGGCTTCAGAATTTCAACATGCAAATTTTTTTTTGAGGGGGGGGGTCCACCAACATTTACACCAAGCGCATGTCAATACAGTTTATAGAGCAGGGGCAGGGAATGGAGGCCAGAGGCCAGAGTCCACCTAACTTGCTATCTCCCTGAGCCCAGTCACCTCTGACACATGTACATGGCTCTTGTGGATACAGTTTCAATCAAAACAAAAACTGATCTGATCCATGCAAATTTCTCCTGCATAATATATAAAGACATTTTAAACTTCATAGGAAAAAGTAATTTGGTCAAGCTCTTACAGCCATTTATGGACAGCTGCCTTTTACGGCCAGGTCTCCTCCACCAGTGGTTCTCAAAATGAGGTTTCAGGACTGGCAGCAGTGGCATCATTGTGTCAGAGATGCAGATTTCTGGGGCAGGGGTCAGTAATGTGTTTCAACAAGCCCTCCAGGCAATTCAGATGCAGGTTCAAGTTTGGGAACCACTGACTTCCATGTTCCACTTCACTCATGCAATTATCTCCAGATAGGACAGAGCAGGAAACAGGTCCTTGGAATCTGACCCTTTGAGGGAAGGTTTTAATACTGTTTTCTCTCTTATCCTGAGAACCAAGTCCTATTACCTGTGAGGGTGGGGGGTGAGGCAAAAAGCACAGAGAGTCATAGTTAAATATCCACCCTGTACCAGACCCCTAGAGACACACTCTCAGTGAGTGCCAGAGCAACCTCTAATGGAGGTCAGGAGCATCTTTCCAGGAGAGGACATGAACACAACCTGTGGGCTTAGCTTTGAATTGCTGGTGGAGCTGGTGTGCCACCTTCCAAGACTCTAGTTTGCTGTAGAATGCACCTACTTCTGTGTGCTCCCAATGGTCCTCCTTCATCCCCTGCAGCAAACTCTGGCACCACTTTCACCTTTTCCATCACTGCCATCCGCTGGACTCTCGGCCAAGCATTCTGCATGCTGGTCTTACTGCTCCTCACCATTGACTCATCAGCATACCCATTTGACAGAGAAGCAAACTGAGGTGAGGCGAGGTGACAAAGATGAGCCAGTCAGGAAGCAAGCATTCACAGTTTAACAGTTTAATCCATTGGTTGGCCTCAGTTAATATTTGTTAATATGTTTCACATCATCTTTTTTTCTGATGTTTCAAGTTGTTTGAAAATCGTAATACACCACATGGTAAAATTTCAGTTTTAATAAAAAATGTGCACAGTTAAAATGATATAATTTCCTTCTAACCATTGATCCCTGTTCCTCAGACCAGCTCCCATGGGAAATGACTAGAACCAATTTCTTATATAACCTTTAAGAGATAATCTGTGATAATCTGCTCTGCCTTATTTTATACAGGAGTTGGTGTTTTGCAGGCATGGATTTGTTCTTGTAGTATGCACAGAGCAGTGTAACTTGGAGCCTGTCTTGTAGTAGTTGTATGTATCTATATGTATATATCTGTTGTTTGTTTTAGTTGCTAAGTTTTGACCAATGCCTTTGTGACCCCGTGGACTGCATACACGTATGCACAGACTGTAGCCTGCCAGGCTCCTCTGTCCATGGGATCTCCCAGGCAAGAATACTGGAGGGAGTTGCCACGTCCTTCCACAGGGTATCTTCCTGGCCCAGGGATCAAACTTGTACCTCCTGCATTGGCAGGGGGATTCTTAACTGCTGAGCTCAGCAAAGCCCTGTATTTATCTATATGCATGCTTCTGTTTATATCTGCTTCATTCTGTGTAACAATAGCAGTATATTCCCATGCACAGCCTTTATTTAACCAGGCCCCTAATGCTGGGCATTTAGATTGCTTCTGGTCCCTTGCTATAGCAGACAGTTTTGTCGTGGTTGGTCCTGTATCTATATCTAAGCTCAGAAAATTGTGTCTCTTGGATAGCCCCTGGCCATCCTTCCCCTAAGGATCATGTCTAGTTCACTGGATTCCTTCCACATTCCTTCTAGCATTCCATGTGAATAAGCTTTCCCTCATGTTTAAATATTGACTATTCAACTAAAACTTTCAGCCCTTTGAAGACAAGGGTTTTATTTGGATGCCGACCTTTCACTATGTCTGGCCAACTTCACTGTCATGTACAGGAAAGGCCAGAGAAAAAGCTCCTTCATCTGATTTGAGGCACCGAGGTCAGTGCTGGTTTGTCATCGTGGCCAGTTTGCCACATCTATTCCTGAGCAGGTGGAAGGGATCCCACCACTGTTGCCTTGAGATGCTCAGATACCTAGCTCCTGAGACCATGAGTTGTGAATGCAGCCCTTGTTCCAAGTGACCCCCCAAACATGGTTTGAACAAGCGTGAAAAACACCTGGGAACAGTCCACAGCCACATCTCACATGTGGGCGGGGCAGAGTGAGGTCAGTCTTGCTCAGCTCCTGGACAGAAAATGTGCAAGGACGCTATATGTGTTCTTTTAGAAAGGGGCACAATACACACCTGGCATTTGGAGTCGGTGGGTATCGAACCTTCTGAAAATGTCTTGATAAATAAAAGTCTTTTCAGATTGGAGGATGCTGTGGAGTTTTTCCTACACTACTTTTTTGATCTGACATTGGGAGTCAGGGGAGGACTTGAAATCCAAACTTCGCTTAATCTGCAACTTAGGGACAGTCACTTTTGGGTGCTTCTCTGTGCAGGATGGAAAGTGACTGGGTGCAATCTCTGCACCTTCTCAAACAATCTATCCATGCACCTTCACTGAGGATGCTGCACAGACGCCGTGGGTCCTGGGGACAACTTTCCTCACAGTGAGTAAGTCATATCCATACCTGCGGCAGAACGTGTGGGGGAGGGTGGGTTTGTATGCAGAGCCTCCTAGGTGCTTTTCAAGTTAGCCAGAGACCATCACTGAAATACAAATATTTTCACTACATGATGCTTCCAGAACCTGTGTTTCCTCATCCAGTGTCTTTTTTGCTTCATCTCTCCAAGACCTGGCCCATTGAATCTGTCTATGCCATGTGCTTTCTTTACTAACAGGTTCAGGTAGTCATCAGTTTTGTTTAGTTCAGTTCAGTTCAATTAATCAGTCATATCCAACTTTTTGCAGCCCCATGGACTGCAATACACCAGGCTTCCCTGTCCATCACCAACACCCAAAGCTTGCTCAGACTCATGTCCATTGAGTTGGTGATGCCAACCAGCCATCTCATCCTCTTTCATCCCCTCCTCCTTCTGCCTTCAGTCTTTCCCAGCATCAGGGTCTTTACTAATGAGTCAGCTCTTTGAATCAGGAAGCCAAAGTATTGGAGCTTCAGCTTTAGCATCAGTCTTTCCAATGAATATTCAAGACTGATCTCCTTTAGGATTGACTGGTTTGATTTCCTTGCAGTTCAAGGGACTCTCAAGAGTCTTCTCCAACACCACAGTTCAAAAGCATCAATTCTTCAGTGCTCAGCGTTCTTTATGGTCCAACTCTCACATCCATACATGACTACTGGAAAAACCATAGCTTTGACTAGACAGACATTTGTTGGCAAAGTAATGTCTCTGCTTTTTAATATACTATCTAGATTGGTCATAGCTTTTCTTCCAAGGAGCAAGTGTCTTTTAATTTAATGGCTGAAGTCACCATCTGCAGTGATTTTGGAGCACAAAAAAATAAAGCCTCTCACTGTTTCATTGTTTCCCCATCTGTTTGCTATGAAATGATGGGACCGGATGCTGTGATTTAGGTTTTCGAGTATTGAGTTTTAAGCCAGTGTTTTTACTCTGCTCTTTCACTTTCATCAAGAGGTTCCTCAGTCCCTCTTCACTTTCTGCCATAAGGGTGGTGTCATTTGCATATCTGAAGTTATTAATATTATTCCCAGCAATCCTGACTCCAGCCTGGTATTTCTCATGATGTACTCTGCATATAAGTTAAATAAGCAGGGTGACAATATACAGCCTTGACTTGGTTTGGAACCAGTCTGTTGTTCCATGTCCAGTTCTAACTGTTGCTTCTTGACCTGCATACAGATTTCTCAGCAGGTAGGTAATGTGGTCTGGTATCCCCATCCCCTGAAGAATTTTCCAGTTTGTTGCTATCCACTCAGTCAAAGCCTATAGCATATTCAATGAAGCAGAAGTAGATGCTTTTTCTGGAATTCTCTTGCTTTTTCTATGATCCAATGGATGTCACTTCTTGGCCTTTTGGCTAAGATCAAGTGTAGCTCAGTAGGTAAAGAATCTGCCTGCAATGTAGGAGACCCAGGTTTGATTCCTGGGTCAGGAAGATCATCTGGAGAAGGAAATGACAACCCACTCCAGTACTCTTGCCTGGAGAATCCCATGGACAGAGGAGCCCGGTAGGGTACAGTCTAAGGGGTCGCAAGAGTCAGACTTGACTTAGCAACTAAACCAATGGATGTTGGCAATTTGGTCTCTGGTTCCTCTGCATTTTCTAAATCCAGCTTGAACATCTGGAAGTTCTTGGTTCATATGCTGCTGAAGCCTAACTCGGAGAATTTTGAGCATTGCTTTGCTAGCGTGTGAGATGAGTGTGGTTGTGTGATAGTTTGCACATTCTTTCGCATTGCCTTTTTTAGGAAATGAAATGAAAACTGGCCTTTTCACATCATGTGACCACTGCTGAGTTTTCCAAATATGCCAGCATATTGAGTGTAGCACTTTTACAGCATCAACTTTTAGGATTTGAAATAGCTCAGCTGGAATTCCATCACCTCCACTAGCTTTGTTCATAGTGATGCTTCCTAAGGCACTCTTGACTTTGAACTCCAGGATATTTGGCTCCTGGTGAGTGATCACATCATTGTGGTTATCTAGGTCATTAAGATCTATTTTGTATAGTTTTTCTGTGTATTCTTGCCACCTCTTCTTAATATCTTCTGCTTCTGTGAGGTCCATACCATTTCTGTCTTTTATTGTGCCCATCTTTGCATGAAATATTCCCTTGGTATCTCTATTTTCTTGAAGAGATTTCTAGTCTTTCCCTTTCTGCTGTTTTCCTCTTTTACACTGATCACTGAGAAAGGCTTTCTCATCTCTCCTTGCTATTCTTTGGAACTTTGCATTCATATGGATATAGTTTTCCTTTTCTCCTTAGCCTTTGCTTCTCTCTTTTTTTTTTCTCAGCTATTTGTAAGGCCTCCTCAGACAACCATCTTGCCTTTTTATATTTCCTTTTCTTGAGGATGCTTTTGATCACTGCCTCCTGTACAATGTCATGAACCTCCATCCATAGTTCTTCAGGCACTCTATTAGATCTAATCTCTTGAATCTATTTGTCACTTCCACTGTATAATCATAAGGGATTTGATTTATAATTGTAAGGGTCATACCTGAATGATCTATCTGTTTTCCCTACTTTCTTCAATTTAAGTCTGAATTTGGCAAGAAGAAGTTCATAATCTGAGCTATAGTCAGCTCCTGGTCTTGTTTTTGCTGACTGTATAGAGCTTCTCCATCTTTAGCTGCAAAAAATATAATCAGTCTGATTTCAGTATTGACCATCTGGTGATGTCCATGTGTAGAGTCATCTCTTGTGCTGTTGGAAGAGGGTGTTAGCAGACCTGGGATGCAGAGTGTGTGACATAGCCCCCTTGGAGAAGTTTGTCATTAGCCCACCATAGAGCCACTGAGCAGACAACCCGCAAACTGGAGAACATTATATTGAAGAAGGTCTTGTACTGTTGCAAAAGTTGTAGAGCCCACAAGAGATTCCCCAACCTGAGGATCTGGCAAAGGGATTGAGAACCCCCAGGTAATTTGACTTTGAAGACCAAATCTGTTAATGGTGGGATAAGGAACTCTAGCTGTTGCAACGCACAAATCACAAAACTGCTTCAATTCTTCAGTTCACAATGTGGAAGAGAAATAGAGACAGAGATACAGAGAGATAGAGGGAGGAAGAGAGGGGGAGAGAGGTGGAGAACAGATACTTGCTCTTAACTTCCTTAGGGAGAGGAGCATCTCTCCCGCTCACTCCCCACTGGGGAGAGCTCTGTACCATGTTCCTGGTCTGGCCTAATCACGGGGCAGCTGGGAAATGCCTTCCTGGGAGCCCAGGAGGTAAAATAATGTGGTGGAGGGAGAATTGGCTCTATCACACTTTGCCTCTGTCAAGGGGCTCCGTGGGAATTTTAACTGAAAAAGCCGTCACACTGAGTGCCTTCCTAGGCTCCCGAGGAGCCCTTCAGAGACGGTGCTTTAGGCAGCACTGGCTTTTGGGTGGACTCTTCCTGGGAACCCACAAGTGCCATGTGCAGTCATCACAGGCAGCCCTTGCCTATGAAACCAGAGCAGCTATTTTGATTAATGTGGCCGGTTAAGCTAAACAAAGAGATTGGCCATTACTGGGTAAAATTAGTCACTCCAGAAGCCCCAGAGAGACTGATTTCTGGCATCAAAGCAAATTAAATCTACATCTGTAGATGGAGAAACTCTACAGAGACATAAGTCCCTCACCCATTGCACTGGGAGGAGAGATGTGGATTCCATTTTGGGAAAGTAAATCGACAGTATGTATCCTTAACTGTCGATTTCCCAGGTTGTCTGACATAAAGATTCCACTTCTACTCTAAGAACCCATAGATAGAAATCCTGTAAATATTGGAGGAGGGGAGGGAAAGAATGCACAAGTCTTCATACTTTCACTTAAGGTAGGAAAGATTAAGAACCTCTTAGTTGAACAAGTTTTTTTAAAAAAGAAGAAGCAGCTGAATATTCTGTGAGATAGGCAATTGGTGGCAGAAGACTACTTAGAACTTAAAGTTACTTTACAAAGCCTTTTTTATTACAAAGATTTTTTTCTGGAAACATTGAGCAACACTCTTGATATAATAATAAATGGAAAACTGTACATACAATGTATTTATAGAGTCTGAGTGGAGCTGCTTTGTATGCAATATTATAGAAATAAGTATAACCACAATGATGAGAGCACTTACTGAAAAATGTATCTTCCGTGAGTGAAGCTCACTTAGTGCTAAGTCAAATTGAGGAAGTAGATGGCTCTGTGCCCACTTGATGGTGAGGGAATAGAGACTTGGGCAGGGAAGCTCATTGCTCCTGATCACCCAGCTGTAGAGCTGACATTGACCTTAAGGTCTGCCTCCAAGACACACACTGTCAGTGAGCTAGGTCATCTGTGCAAATCCATTTAGATTCAAAAATAGAAATTGGAAGGATGAGTATCTCAACATTAATATCTGGTGGTTAACTCTTTATGTCAGAAACGACAATAATTTAGGTGTTTTCTTCATTATATTTTGTTTTCATCAATTTCTGCATCAAACATCTATTACTTTAAAAAATTATATGCATACACATGGGCTTCCCTGGTGACCACCTTCAATGCAGGAGGTGCAGGAGACCTGGGTTTGATCCCTGGGTCAGGAAACCCCCCATGGAGGAGGGTGTGGCAACCCACTCCAGTATTCTCACCTGGAAAATCCCATGGACAGAAGAGCCTGGCAGGCTACAGTGCATAGGGTTGCAAAGAGTCAGGCATGACTGAAGCAACTCAGCATGCATGCATGCAATATATCCACACATATACACAGTTGACCCTTGAACAACACAGATTTGAACTGTATGGCTTCACTTGTACATGGATTATTATTTTTTTTTATAAAGTCTGTACTGTAATACTACACAATCTGAGGTTGGTTGAATTCACAAATGCAGAACTATGATCACAAGGGCTGATTAAAATTATATGCAGACTTTTAACTGTGTTGAAGGTTGGTGTCCCTAACCCCCACCTTGTTCCAGGGTCAACTGTCTACTTTGCAGCTTAATCAAATAAGCTTATTCATGGATTCTAAACAAAGGACCCTATGCACAAGGGAAAAACAAATGGGCAAATATACCCACAGAGTAAAAAGTGTGATTGTGTTGTGAGATGTAGTTATTTCCACATGATTGCATTTTTTTAAGTTGCATACTTTATGCCTTGTAACTTTTAGAGTGGGAAAAAAATAGGAGCAACCATATTTGCAAGTTTACATTACCATTATGATTTTTAGATTTCCAGAGACAAACACATTTCTCTACACGGGAAAAGCAAAAATCAAAGGGCCATGCTGCCAGATAAAGATGAGATCTTTGATTCACCAGGAAGGGCCCTGTGGACAGTAGGAGTGTTTGCAGTGAAGCTAAGATGATTTACTGTGAATGTGTAAACGCTCTGAACTCAGGGCTTGGTCAGTAGCACAGCACTCTTCTGCTGCCTTTGGGAAAGCCTCAGAGCTAGCATCCTCAGAGGAAGGGGAGCAGGACTCAAGGGTGTGTAGGAACCCTCCCAGCTTGAGTCTATGGGCCTCCTGGAGGGCATGCCTTGCAGTTTGCTGTACCTCTGAAATCAGGCCTTCCCTTATTGGTGAGTTTCAGCTAGTAGAGAGTGAACAAGAGAGAAAAAGACAAAGATAGGAGACTACGACAAGACTGTAATTCACTTGCCATATTGGACTTGCTGCCTCATCTTCTGGAAGTGTGTACCTGGGCTCGTTAGAATGAAATTTCAGGGCGTTATGAACTGAGAAGCCAAGGCTGTCTGCCCTGGAGTTTCTAGTCTCCTGGAGTGGAGGGGCGGGGACACCTGTGTCTCCTGCTGTTGTTTCCTGCATCTAATTGGGCGTCAGGACCTGGCTCATCTCATTTATGTTCTGTATTTTATTTGTTACATGCAACATTTAATACAGACTAAAGGGGAGAACTAACCCTTCTCACAGGCCTACCTATTTCATTTTAGAAGGAAGACACTGTTGTGATGGGGAGGCAGAGGCTGACGTCCACCTCACTGGCCAGGCTCATTTGCCAGTGATCTTAGCTAAGCACATCCAGAAGTTTCTCCCTTCCCAGATTTTGTGAAGGGAAGCTGAAACACTTCAAGAGGTATTCTGACAGAAGCTGGGGTCTAGATTCAAGTGAGGGATTGCTTGGGACATAAATGGCATCAAAACCTCCCTTGTGAGGCCCCTTGAAGGCCCAGGAAAGCAAGTCTCAGAAACTGACCCTCAATGCTCATCTTGTCTCCTGTTCAGATGCCAGCAGTGTGGCCAGGAAGTGGCTTCTTTCTAAAGGCCTAGAGTGGAAGCAGGAGGGGTCAGAGGCAGTCTGGTTACAGAGGCAAGTAATTTTGACTCGAAAGGTGTGCAGCTCAGCTCTTCTTGGCCGATGACTTTGGAGGAGATATTTAACCTCTTGGATTCATAGCCACCTCACTGATTGATAATGTGGAGACCAAGAGATATGGCATCTATCCAGGGTCCTGATGCAGAGATTATTCTCTGTTGTTTAGTCGCCAAGTTGTGTTTAACTCTTTTCCAACGCCATAGACTAGCCCCGCAGCCACCTCTGTCCATGGAATTTTGCAGGTAAGAGTCTTGAGTTGTCATCTTCTCCTCCAGGGAATCTTTCCGACCCAGGGATGAAACCTGCGTCTCCTGCATTGGCAGGCAGATTCTTTACCATTGAGCCACCAGAGAGGCTTCCCTATAAATGTTAACACTCCATCCTTCCTTCCTCATCTTAGACTTCTCAGTTCCTGAGTTCCAGTGAATTTCTGCTTGAGATACTATTTTCTCTGTCCTTCCCAAAGATGCCCTCTTAGCTCAAGTTACACTAACATGAAATATACCTGGTCAAATCTCCTGAATCCTTATTCTCTCCATAAAAGAACCCTTAGAAGGATGAGAATCTTACTTGTATCAGCCCTCACTGATAGTGAATCCTTATTCACTACCAAACAAAACTGGATGCGAGGGTTACTTAGGCTATGGTTAAATGCTCTCAATCTGAGAGGGAGAGTGTGGTGGGGATAGAAGGATGCCTAGACTGGGAGTGAGATGCTCAGTTTTCTTGTCCTGGCGGTTTCTGCTAAGTTACTTGCCCTTTCTGAATCTCAGTCTCCAGCCTGTACAAGGAGGGGTACATCGAAAAATTAAACGAAGCCATGTGTGTGAGTACATTTTGCAAACCTGAGATCGTTCACATCTCTTTGTGCTTGGAAGGTCCTTTCAGGACAGTTGTTGATAAGTGTGAGTAATTTTCAAAGGACTAAAACGGCCAGTTTCCTTATCTTGATTATCTAGAATTTGACACAAACAATTAAGGGCTTCTCCAAAGTTTTGGGGTCACTTCCTTCCATGTGGACTTCAGACCAGCCTCTGACCTCTCAGAGGCTCCCCTTCTCCCTTCATAAAACAAAGACTGAATACTGCTCACTTTCCAGAAGATTGTAGGATGCTGCAATGCTGCTATTTACATAGTAGTTCTGGGTAAACCCCGAAGCTCTCAACTATGTGTGAGTTGTAACTGTAAGCTACCACCCCCGAAGTGAACATGATTTAGTAACTGGGGAATTAGCATCACCACGTCCAGAGCTCCACCTGTAACACTCAGGCTCTGTGATATTTTGAGGGCAGGGTCAGCTTTCTCTCGCTGTCAACACACAGTAAGTTTTTAAGCAATAGGCACTTAAAAATTGCATGAATTTAGAATATGAATTATCTGGTCAATCTAGTTGTTACTCCTTCTAACTGGTCATGTTTTATACCACCACTTTGCAGAGTCTGCTTTAATTTCATCCTCATGTAGCAAGTCAAACCCAATATTTTGTATACTTCAAGCGAAATTTGCCATTACAAATTTATACCCATATATGTGCATGCATATATAAAACATATATTTGTATATTATATGTATACTATAATAAAATATTTATGTAATATATATTATACATATACATAAACATGTTATGTGTGTGTGTGTGTGTGTGTATCTATATTGCTTGAATCCACACCTATATATGTTGTAAGAAGCAGAGACACTAACTCCTGCTCACAGGTGATATTAGTCTGGCTCTTTCAGCTTATCTTGCCTTTCATTCCCAAGAGAATTTCCAAAATTTGTTTTGATCAAAAGCATGTACATAATTGATTTATTTTGTCTTTCATGATGATTTTAAGGAAAATCCCAAACACACACGTGTGTAAGATACTCTAAGGTAGCATGGACTATGACTACCTATGATACAAAGTACCTTTGCCCTTGATAAATATGGGGGTTAGGGCTGCAGACCTCCACGTGGTTGAAAATCCATGCTCTGTTATTTCTGCCTCAGAAACAAAGGACCAGATGACTCACCCCAGGGCATGAGGATAGAATCAGAATTCAAACCCTAGTTCTGGGACTTCCCTGCTGGTCCAGAGGTTGGGACTTGAATTTCCAGTAGAGCAGGTGTGGGTTTGATTGCGTGTCCAGAAGCTGCGCCTTGAAGCCAAAAAACCAGAACATAGAACAAAAGCAATATTGTAACAAAGTTGACAGTGACTTTTAACATGGTCCACGATGAACAAAATCTTTAAAAAAAAAATCCAGTTTTTCAATTCCACCTATTGTGCTCTCTAATCAAATATAAACTTTTCCTCATACTTAGGAAATTTAATGATCTGTAAAATGAAGGAGGGTGAAGGAGGAGGGATGATTTGGGAGAATGGCATTGAAACATGTATACTATCATGTAAGAAATGAATTGCCAGTCTAGGTTCGATACCGGATACAGGATGCTTGGGGCTGGTGCACTGGGATGACCCAGAGAGATGATATGGAGAGGGAGGTAGGAGGGGGGTTCAGGATTGGGAACTCATGTACATCCATGGCGGATTCATGTCAAGGTATGGCAAAACTAATACAGTATTGTAAAATTTTTTAAAAAAAGACTAAATATTAAAAAACTAAGATCATGGCATCCAGCCCCATGACTGCATGGCAAATAGAAGGAGAAAGGTGGAAGTACAGACAGATTTCCTCTTCTTGGGCTCCAAAACCACTGAGGATGTGACTGCGGCCATGAAATCAGAAGATGATTGCCTCTTGGCAGGAAAATGATGATAAACCTAGACAGTGTGTCAAAAAGCAGAGACATACTCTACAAAGGTCCATATGGTCAAGGCTATGGTCTTGCCAGTGGTCACGTACAGTTGTGAGAGCTGGACTATTTGGGAGAATGGCATTGAAACATGTATACTATCATGTAAGAAATGAATTGCCAGTCTAGGTTCGATACCGGATACAGGATGCTTGGGGCTGGTGCACTGGGATGACCCAGAGAGATGATATGGAGAGGGAGGTAGGAGGGGGGTTCAGGATTGGGAACTCATGTACATCCATGGCGGATTCATGTCAAGGTATGGCAAAACTAATACAGTATTGTAAAATTTTTTAAAAAAAGACTAAATATTAAAAAACTAAGATCATGGCATCCAGCCCCATGACTGCATGGCAAATAGAAGGAGAAAGGTGGAAGTACAGACAGATTTCCTCTTCTTGGGCTCCAAAACCACTGAGGATGTGACTGCGGCCATGAAATCAGAAGATGATTGCCTCTTGGCAGGAAAATGATGATAAACCTAGACAGTGTGTCAAAAAGCAGAGACATACTCTACAAAGGTCCATATGGTCAAGGCTATGGTCTTGCCAGTGGTCACGTACAGTTGTGAGAGCTGGACTGTAAAGAAGGCAGAATGGCAGAGAATTGATGACTTCAAACTGTAGTGCTGGAGAAGACTCCTGAGAGTCCCTTGAACAGCAAGATCAAACCCATTAATCTTAAGGAGATCAACCCTGAACATTCACTGGAAGGACTGATGCTGAAGCTGAAGCTCCAGTATTTTGGTCATCTGATGTGAACAGACAACTCATTGGCAGAGTCCCTGATGCTGGGAAAGATCAAGAGCAGAAGGAGAAGAGGGCAGCAGAGGATGGGTGAGATGGCTGGACAGCATCACTGATGCAATGAACGAGAACTTGGGCAGAGTTTGGGAGATGGTGAGGGACAGGGAGGCCTGGCGTGCTGCAGTCCCTGGGGTCGCAGAGACTGACCCAGTCATGTCCCACTGGGCAATTGAACAACAAGAACAAAATGAAGCTACAGGTACTA
>SJYX01013054.1:437393-507027 GCA_006410675.1 Oreotragus oreotragus | reverse complement strand
GGGGTGGGTGGGGGAAATCCCTGTTTACGTGGATTCAAATCCTTTCAGAGAACAAACTGTCTTTGTTCTTGTTCCAAAGAGTTCAGGCACTGTCTTTGAAACAATTGGACAAACTCTCAGCTTTTTGTCTTTATAGTTCTGGGTTTGTATCCTGATCCTACCAATTGTGATTTAGGCAATTAACTATCATTTTTTGATTCTAAGTCAATTAAAAAAATCTGAAATGGAATGCATCTCACAATTGATGGCATCTTACAATGAAAACTGTCGGCACGTTTTTGTCTCTCTGTGCTAACCAAAGCAATGATACAGCTTACGAGGAACTTGGATTCGATGAATGTCACTAGCCACCCTTTCTGAATTTCTCTTCCAATCTTCGCAAAATTGCTAACATGGAGTTGTAATGAGAGTTAAACTCATGAATGAATTCAGTAGATATCTTAGTATGAATGCTCAAGAAAAGATATACTGTTATTATTGCCACACTAACTAAATAATTGCAATAATGTAAAGAACAGATATTCAGCTGGCAGTACTTACTCCTATTGCACAGATAAGAATATTTAGGCTTAGAAGAGTTAGGTTATTTACCTGAGCCCATCAACTACAGCATCTGTTTGACCCCAAAGTTTGCATTCACCGCACTCACGTTGCCTTGTTAGCTATAAATACATTGTGCACTTCGTATTCCACACACAAAGTGCAACCTAGTGTTCACGTGCCACTAGTCTGCTCCATGTATAGCCTCCGACACGCAAAGAATGACTTCATTACCTTCTCACTGCCTCCGCACGGGCTCCAGAATGTGGATATTTATTTCCAGATACTTCCAAATGTTGTGGTTATTTAATCACCTCGGGTCCCTCCAGTAATCACTCTAGATTGCATTATACGAGTCAGCAAATTCTGTTCACTTTAATAAACATGAGAAAGAGGGAGGGATATTTCTCACAGAAGGTTTTATGGAAAATTCTGCCTTTATTGATTTTTTTCCCTTAAATCTTATTCTTTATAAACTTTCCCCACTCCCACACACACAGACACACACAGACACACACACATGCACACAAAGGCACACACATATATATGATGAAAATGATTGTTCTGGCCACGTTTGTTCAACCTAACAAAAATATAGCATATTGACAATATTATCTGTCATCCCCACATTTCACCTGGAGTAGAAAACTGTTTGATCTCAGAAGCCTGGGGACGGCATCAGTTCACAGGAATATCTTTTATTCATGCACATTAAAATAAAGACAACCATATGCAAGGGTTTCTATAACTTGGGGAAAGAAAAAAAGGTGAAACTTGCTTCTGCCTAAACTTGCTTCTGCTTGCAAAGCTTTGCATGTGGGGTACACTCACCGTGGTCCTGCCATTAGCGTTTCCTGCATTGCTCTGGATCCTTTTTATTTTAAATGATCAGCACACATCCCAAGACTTGTTGAGCAGGTGATACCCAAAGAGGTCATCACTTTCCAGAGGAGAAAAACCAAGGGTCCTATATTTTCAGGACTTTTATAGGATCAAGTGTTGCATTCTGTGTAAGACTCAAGCAAAATGTATCTGCCTGGCATTTTTTAGCTTGGCATCTTCTGAAAAGGATGGATGGGACACTTTGGAAAATACTGCATCTCGTTAGACTTTTGTTTCCTCTTCTGGGAAAGGGGGGTCCTAGTATGGGCTCACAGGGTTGTTGTAAAGTTTTTCGAAAATAACCTACATACAGCTACTTGTTTGATTTCAATTTCTGTATTTCTTATTTTCCTTGCTGTAGAATGGGTGGCATAAAGTGACACATATGTGATAGATTTCAGGTGACTGCTGCTGCTGCTGCTGCTGCTGCTAAGTTACTTCAGTCATGTCCGACTCTGTGTGACCCCATAGACGGCAGCCCACCAGGCTCCCCCATCCCTGGGATTCTCCAGGCAAGAATACTGGAGTGGGTTGCCATTTCCTTCTCCAATGCATGAAAGAGAAAAGTGAAAGTGAAGTCGCTCAGTCCGTCCGACTGTTAGCGACCCCATGGACTGCCGCCCACCAGGCTACTCCGTCCATTGGATTTTCCAGGCAAGAGTACTGGGGTGGGGTGCCATTGCCTTTCCCGTCAGGTGACTGCAAAGACCATAAAATATCTAGCTTGTCTCTTTCTGTTCTCTTCTGTTGGACAAGATTTATCTATAGCCCTTGAATGGTAGTTCATCTTTAGCAACCTTGGGAACCAAAGTCAGCACCTACCTCCCTCTTGGGTCTGGGTGCAAAGTGTCAGTTCTCACAATTCAGTGTCTGGGATCCTTTCAGGAGGCAACTGGTCCCATTGCAGTCTTATGACTTCCAGACACCAGGGTGAGTGTTTCTGCCTCAGAGTCCTCGGTCCCAGGTGGTCAGTAAGACAGATGTAACTCAACAAAACTGGGAAACACATCTTGCTGTTTTCCTTTCAGTCTGCTCTTTTCAGGAGGGAACGCTCACCTTCAGCTGTTGTTCTCTGAGTGGAGAGTGTGTGTGCTCAGTTGCTGAAGTTGTGTGGGACTCTATGCGACGTCATGGCCTGTAACCCACCAGGTTGCTCTGTGCATGGGTTTTCCCAGACAACAAACAGTATTGGAGTGGGTTGCCATGCCCTCCTCCAGGGCACCTTCCAGACTCAGGGACTGAACCCAGGTCTCCTGCACTGACAGGCAGATTCTTTACCATTGAGCCACCAGGGCGGCCTGAATGGAGAGTATTATGCTTTATTTGGATGTCTGTGCTCATTCACGACCTATGGGGCCACACACGGTATCAACAGATGCTTCCAGCTTATTTTCCCATCAGCCTCCTAGATGTTTCTGGTCAAGCTAGTCACACTAAATTGAACTAGAATGCTGTTTAAAATCCCTCTGGGGGTCTGACTGTCTAGTCTGTTAAGCCAAAAATATGTAAAGCACAGCCATTCACTGAACCTGATAAAGTAGCTCGTTTAGTCCTCTTGGGAAACATAGGGAAGACCATCTTTCCTTGGTGACTACATCACTCTTTTCCTATCATCAGATCACCCTCCTGCCTTTAGCCTCCTTGCCTTCCTCTTACAAAGGCCCTATGATTACATCAGATCTGCACAGAAAATCAGGATCATCTTCCCATCTCAATATCCTGAATGATGTCTACAAAGTCCCTTTCACCATGTAAGGCAAACTATCCACAGATTCTGGGGATCACAACATGGGCATTTCATGGTAGGAGGCATGGTCCAGCCTACCTTATGCATTAAGCTTCCATTCTATCTGGAGCTCTTTTCTCCTTAGATATAAAACTCCAAACCTCGCTTCTTCAGAGCAAACCCAGTGGGTTTAGGGTCTTTCTCATTTCTCCCTAAATCTGTATCTGAGTTCCAATGTTAATGGCCCTGAGGTACGGGGCCAGTGGGGTCTCCTCTGTGGTTCTTACCCACCTGTTTGCACATCACTGTGGCATCTGCACATCACCTGTTGGTGATGGACAGGGAGGCCTAGCGTGCTGCAGTCCATGGGATGGCAAAGATTCGGACACGATTGAGCGACCGAACTGAGCTGTGACATCTGCACTCTCAGGGGCCTCATCTTCTGACTGCATTTTTTACCTCGCCGAGGCCTCTCCAGATCCACCTGCTCCTAGAGTCACAGACCTGCCACTCCAGGCACATGGACAGGCAGTGGTAACCCATCTACCCTCAGTTCAGTTCAGTCGCTCAGTCATGTCCAACTCTGCAACCCTATGGACTGCAGCATGCCAGGCCTCCCTGTCCATCACCAACTCCCGGAGCTTACTCAAACTAATGTCCACTGAGTCAGTGATGCCATCCAACCACCTCATCCTCTGTCATCTCCTTCTCCTCCTGCCCTCAATCTTTCCCAGCATCAAGGTCTTTTCAAATGAGGCAGTTCTTTGCATCAGGTGGCCAAAATATTGGAGTTTCAGCTTCAGAATCAGTCCTTCTAATGAATATACAGGACTGATCTTCTTTAGAATGGACTGGTTGGATCTCTTTGCAGTCCAAGGGACTCTCAAGAGTCTTCTCCAACACCACAGTTCAACAGCATCAATTCTTTGGTGCTCAGCTTTCTTTATAGTCCAGCTCTCACATGTATACATGACTACTGGGAAAAAAAATAGCTTTGACTAGACTGACCTTTTTTGGCAAAGTAATGTCTCTGCTTTTTAATATGCTGTCTAGGTTAGTCATAACTTTTCTTCCAAGGAGAAAGTGTTTTAATTTCATGGCTGCAGTCACCTTCTGCAGTGATTTTGGAGCCTAAGAAAATAAAGTCCGTCACTGTTTCCACTGTTTCCCATCTATTTGTCATGAAGTGATGGGACTGGATGCCATGATCTTCGTTTTCTGAATGCTGAGTTCTAAGCCAACTTTTTCGCTCTCATCTTTCACTTTCAAGAAGAGGCTCTTTAGTTCTTCTTTGCTTTCTTAAGGATAGTGTCATCTGCATATTTGAGTTTATTTATATTTCTCCCGACAATCTTGATTCCAGCTTGTGGTTCATCCAGCCTAGCATTTCTCATGATGTACTCTGCATATAAATTAAATAAGAAGAGTGACAATATACAGCCTTGACATACTCCTTTCCCTCTTTGGAGCCAGTCTGTTGTTCCATGTCCAGTTGTAACTGTTGCTTCCTGACCTGCATAGAGATTTCTCAAGAGGCAGGTTAGGTGGTCTGGTATCCCCACCTCTTTAAGAATTTTCCAGATTTTGTTGTGGTCCACACAGTCAAAGGCTTTGGCATAGTCAATAAAGCAGAAGTAGATATTTTTCTGGAACTCTCTTGCTTTTTCAATGAGTGGATGGATGTTGGTGATTTGACCTCTGGGGAACAAGATGCATGGTTCCCCCACCTGCGGTCATGTTCCATTCATCCAAATGTGTAGGGTTCACCGTCTCCAGGGAGAAATGAGCCAGGGGTCAAGGTCTTCCTGACTTTTATATTCCTCATACCCATCTCGGGATTTCACTGCCCTCACTCATAATCTATGGCCCATAGAGGGAAAGCAGGTCATGAGACCCCTTCTCTGGGGTGTAAAAGAAACCTTCTCCACTACATCAGTTTGCCAGGGCTGCTGTAGCAAAGGATCTCAGACTCAGGGACCTTAAATCACAGACAATTACTTCCTCGATTTGAGAGGCCAGAAGCCTAAGATAAAGTGTTAGCAGGCATGGTTTCTTCTGGGGCTTCTCACCTTGGCCTGCTCCTTCATGTCATGCCTCACAAAGATCTCTCCCCTGTACATGAGTCTGTGTCCTGCTTTCTTTTTTATAAAGACACCAGTCAGATTAGGTGAGAGCCCGCCCTGCTATGCTGTGCTCAGTTGTGTCCAGCTCCTTATGATCACCTTCCCCCTACCAGGTTCCTCTGTCCATGGGATTTTTTTCAGACAAGAACACTGGAGTGGATTGCCTTTCTCTACTCCAGATGATCTTCTCAACCCAGGGATCAAACCAGGGTCTCTTGCATCACCTGCATTGGCAGGCAGATTACTTTACTACAGTGCCACCTGGGAAGCCAGAACCCATTCTGATGATCTTATTTTAATGTAGTTACCTCCTTTGAAGGTGTATCTCAAAATACAGTCACCTTGTACAGTACTATGGGATAAAGACTTTAACAAAAATTGGGGAGGAGGCACAATTCACCCCATAACAGCCCATACAAATTTTTTTTTTCTTCTTTTAAATCTTGAGATGGTAGCAAGAATTGGTCCCACCTGACTATTCATCATTCCGAATCTTTCTTCCAACTTCCATGGACACCAAAGCTGTTGAAACTCAAATGCAAGCTTTGACGTCTTGGCTCTGTAGGTTTGCTGTGACAGGTCTTCTCCAATGCAGTGGGTGCCTTGCATCTGGTTGCTTGGACTGGACTGAGAGGCCTCAGAATGCAGGAAGCATGTATGATATGAGTGGGTGCCCATGCGTGTGTGTGTGTGTATGGTATATGGTAGTTGAGGGTACCTCAAGTGATTTTTGAAAGTATCATCCGGCAAAATGAACAACTTCTCACTCTGCACAAGACACTGTACTAAATGCTTTACACTTGCATTTTCTTTGCATCTAACCCTCATGATAGACTTGCACATTTGAAATATGGGTCCCATTTTGCAGATGAGGAAGCTGAGATTCAAAGAAGGATGTGCCAGGGTCTTATATTTACTAAGGCAGAGACCAAATGCAAACCCAGGTCTAGCTGACAGCCCACTGTTCTTTGCTATTTCTGTTCCCCTCTTCTGTTGGGCAGGAGACAGTGCTAACAGTGCTGAATTCTTCAAGCTTTGCAGTGAGGTGTCCCAAGGTCCCAGAATTAGCTTCTGCTCTCTCAATAGCATTCTCAAACAAGATGGAGTAGGAGGCAAGGAAGGGGTCAGGCCTGATGTGAGCAAGACTTTTACATCCCACCAATGTGCATGATATACCTTTCCTCTGGTGGCATTTTCTTAATTCCTGGATCACATTTAACTTGCAGAACACACCCTTGCAGCTGTCAGTTTGATTCCCACCTCACACATGAGCAAATCCAGGATAAATCAAACACCCAGTGTCCACAGATGATATGCACAGGGCCTGGTATCCGCCTGTGAGAAATTAGGAAAGAAGAAAGAGGCTAGAACACTGCTCAGATCTGAAGAACACATCCCTTCCTGGAAGGGATAGGAGACTCGGAAAGTCAGGAGGAAGACTAGGGCACTTCGGAGTGAAGAAGACAGCGTTGGCCGGCTCCCAGCATTCCGAGGATCACTGCCTGGCCGAGTGGCCGATGATCAAGATGGTTAGTTGTCATGTCAGCCCTCTGTGCCTGATGAAGTTTTCGTATTACCCGTTTTTAGAACACGCCCATATCCTTACACACATAAACATGTGTGCGCATTACAGAGTCTACTTTTAATGGAATGAGTTTGATGCATCTCCTAACTAACCAAAAGTAACATCTTGACAATTTTAATGGGCTAATTATACACTCATGGTCATCTTGAAAAGTGCCTATTTGGGGTCTTTCTGTCTCGACAACTGTAAGAGTTCTCAGCTGGAAAATTGGGATGCAGACAGAGAATCTCAATGACTCTGTCCTTGAGAAACTGAGAGTCGTAATTTCCCCCCACGGGGGCCTGGAGGAACAGAAAGGAGCTCTGGAAGCCTGGGAATGGCTGCCTCCAGGGCTCGACTTGCGCTCTGCCCTGGATCTGCCTGGAAGCAATCAGGAAGAACCCAGTGATACGCAGCAGAAGGAGAAGAGGAACACAGATGCCACAAATGTACACATCGCGGAAACAGAACAGCACGGCATGGCTGCTGTCTTTCATTTGTCTATGCCCTTTAACTGGAGGTTCTTTTGTTTTTCTTTCCTCTCCCTTCCCAAACCCTCTTGTCTCTCTCTCTTTTTTTTTTTCCCTTTCCTTTTCCTTTCTTTTTAACCAACAAGAATGAACATTCCTACAAAAGATGTTGCTTTCCAAGCCAACAAAGGGTGTTGTTTTGCTAAAAAGAGGCTTCCCTGGTGGCTCAGTTGATAAAGAATCTGCCTACCATGCAGGAGACCCAGGTTTGATCTTTGAATCTGGATAATCCCCTGGAGAAGGGCCTGGTAACCCGCTCCAGTATTCTAGCCTGGAGAAGGACCTGGTAACCCGCTCCAGTATTCTAGCCTGGAGAAATCCATGGACCAAGGAACCTGGAGGGTATAGTCCATGGGGTCACAAAGAGCCAGACACAGCTGAGTGACTAACACACACACAAAGACTTATTTAAGGAAGGATGATTTGCAGTTAACGTTTCAGTGAATTTTTCCATAAACTTGAGAAAGAATCCCCATTTTACACATGCAAAGCCTGAGTCCCAGAGAAACGAAGTCACTTGCCAAGATCACACACTCAGTGGCTGAACCAAGGGGAAGCTCCAGAGCACTTCCCAAAGTCAAACTTGCACCAAAAAAAAAAAAAGTCAAAGCTGCTGTTTGGTGGTCTGCTGCCGGCCTGATCCACTACAGCCTGCTGAATCCCAGTGAACCCGTTACATCTGAGAAGCAAGCTCAGCAAATAAACGAGATGCACAAAAACGGCAATGCCTGCAGCTGGCACTGGCCCACAGAGAGGGCTCAGTTCTTCTCCATGATCACATCCAGCAGCACGTCACACGACCAACGCTTCAGCAGTTGAACGGTTTGGGCTGCTGATTACCACTTCTTCAAGCATCTTGACAACTTTTCGCAGATAAAATGCTTCTACAACCAGCAGGATGCAGGAAACACTTTCCGAGAGTCTACTGAATCCTGAATCATGGATTTTTACACTACAAGACTTATTTCTCATTGGCAAAAAAGTGTTGATTGTAATGGTTCCTATTTTGATTAATAAAAAAGATGTGTTTGAGCTTCGCTATGATTTAAAAGTCATGGTCCGAAACTCCAATTACTTTTGAACAATATAGTAGGAAACCAGGGCTTCGCAGGTAGCACAGAGTTAAAGAATCTTCCTTCAATACAGGAGACCTGGGTTCAAGATCTGGGTTTGATCCCTGGGTTGAGAAGATCCCCTGGAGAAGGGAATGGCAACCCACTCCAGTATTCTTTTCCTTTTTTTTTTTTTTCACTCAAGTATTCTTGCCTGGAAATTCCCATGGACAGAGGAGCCTGGCNGATCTGGGTTTGATCCCTGGGTTGAGAAGATCCCCTGGAGAAGGGAATGGCAACCCACTCCAGTATTCTTTTCCTTTTTTTTTTTTTTCACTCAAGTATTCTTGCCTGGAAATTCCCATGGACAGAGGAGCCTGGCAGGGGTCCGACAGGACTGAGCTACCAACACACACACAATAGGAAACCACAGCTCCCAGGAAAGACCCATCTCTGTCTGACTGTTGAGCCCTCCCTATGAGGAGGTATCTCCTATTCTTTTTGAACTTGTCCAGCCCAGGTAAGAGCTACGGGAGGCCTTGCTGACAGTGTGTTTAGGCCACTCCAGCTGGGTTTCACTGTGAGTTTGGCCATCTGCACAAAGTCATGAGGAATGTTCAGAGGCAGTTTGGGCCCGACCTGGAACAAGTTTCTAAAGCTAGAGCCAGCAGGGTGATGAATTGGATTCTGGGCTCCCAATGAAGCCCTTCTCTATGTGGAGGCCCTTGGTTTCTTGTGCTGTGGGGCTCCTGAAAGGGCCTGAGGGTAGGCAGTGCAGACCAAGGAGGGCTCCTATATTTTGGGGAGCAGGAAGGGGCAGGAAGAGCTCCGAGGGCCTGGCAGGTGGGAAACTTCAGGTCAGTTCCATCATGGCCACACAGAATCTCACT
The DNA here is from genome assembly GCA_006410675.1 of Oreotragus oreotragus. NCBI lineage: Eukaryota > Metazoa > Chordata > Mammalia > Artiodactyla > Bovidae > Oreotragus > Oreotragus oreotragus. The sequence continues at coordinate 497,720 of SJYX01013054.1, read as the reverse complement.
GCCAATACTGGCACAGAGACCCATTCAGAGAGCCCATACTTCTCAAGAGTGCAGGAGCACCTAGGTTAGAAGTAAGTCAGGCAGTGATTGGCTCTCCCTGTAAAGCATCTCTCTAGGGTTAAGTTGCTGGATCTTTAAATTAGATATAGTCATGATTACCTTGGAGGGTTGTTTTGAGAATTAAATTCAAAACCTCTGCTAAGCCCATAGCCTAGGCTCTCTCTCATAACAGTGATGGGGTTTTCTTTCCTACAACATTGATGAACATGCCAACTTGGTGCTAGTGTAGGGTTGTCAGATACAACAGAGATGATCAGTTAATTTTAAATTCCATGTCTTTAAACAGATATTTTAGCATAAGTATGCTTCTACTATGGCATGGGACATATGTACACTTTAAAAAATCATTGCTTTTCTGACTTTCAAAGTTAACTGGGTGCCCTGATAGCAATCTGCTAAGTCTATCCACCTGTCTAGTTGTTAAGAAGGCAAAAGTGAGTGCAAGAGATAGTTACCCTCACCCGTAAGGGGATGACTGCATGTGTGCTCAGCTGTGTCTGAGTCCTTGTGACCCCATGGACTGTAGCCCGCCAGGCTCCTCTATCCATGGGATTCTCCAGGCAAGAATACTGGAAACACTGCTCAGATCTGAAGAACACATCCCTTCCTGGAAGGGATAGGAGACTCGGAAAGTCAGGAGGAAGACTAGGGCACTTCGGAGTGAAGAAGACAGCGTTGGCCGGCTCCCAGCATTCCGAGGATCACTGCCTGGCCGAGTGGCCGATGATCAAGATGGTTAGTTGTCATGTCAGCCCTCTGTGCCTGATGAAGTTTTCGTATTACCCGTTTTTAGAACACGCCCATATCCTTACACACATAAACATGTGTGCGCATTACAGAGTCTACTTTTAATGGAATGAGTTTGATGCATCTCCTAACTAACCAAAAGTAACATCTTGACAATTTTAATGGGCTAATTATACACTCATGGTCATCTTGAAAAGTGCCTATTTGGGGTCTTTCTGTCTCGACAACTGTAAGAGTTCTCAGCTGGAAAATTGGGATGCAGACAGAGAATCTCAATGACTCTGTCCTTGAGAAACTGAGAGTCGTAATTTCCCCCCACGGGGGCCTGGAGGAACAGAAAGGAGCTCTGGAAGCCTGGGAATGGCTGCCTCCAGGGCTCGACTTGCGCTCTGCCCTGGATCTGCCTGGAAGCAATCAGGAAGAACCCAGTGATACGCAGCAGAAGGAGAAGAGGAACACAGATGCCACAAATGTACACATCGCGGAAACAGAACAGCACGGCATGGCTGCTGTCTTTCATTTGTCTATGCCCTTTAACTGGAGGTTCTTTTGTTTTTCTTTCCTCTCCCTTCCCAAACCCTCTTGTCTCTCTCTCTTTTTTTTTTTCCCTTTCCTTTTCCTTTCTTTTTAACCAACAAGAATGAACATTCCTACAAAAGATGTTGCTTTCCAAGCCAACAAAGGGTGTTGTTTTGCTAAAAAGAGGCTTCCCTGGTGGCTCAGTTGATAAAGAATCTGCCTACCATGCAGGAGACCCAGGTTTGATCTTTGAATCTGGATAATCCCCTGGAGAAGGGCCTGGTAACCCGCTCCAGTATTCTAGCCTGGAGAAGGACCTGGTAACCCGCTCCAGTATTCTAGCCTGGAGAAATCCATGGACCAAGGAACCTGGAGGGTATAGTCCATGGGGTCACAAAGAGCCAGACACAGCTGAGTGACTAACACACACACAAAGACTTATTTAAGGAAGGATGATTTGCAGTTAACGTTTCAGTGAATTTTTCCATAAACTTGAGAAAGAATCCCCATTTTACACATGCAAAGCCTGAGTCCCAGAGAAACGAAGTCACTTGCCAAGATCACACACTCAGTGGCTGAACCAAGGGGAAGCTCCAGAGCACTTCCCAAAGTCAAACTTGCACCAAAAAAAAAAAAAGTCAAAGCTGCTGTTTGGTGGTCTGCTGCCGGCCTGATCCACTACAGCCTGCTGAATCCCAGTGAACCCGTTACATCTGAGAAGCAAGCTCAGCAAATAAACGAGATGCACAAAAACGGCAATGCCTGCAGCTGGCACTGGCCCACAGAGAGGGCTCAGTTCTTCTCCATGATCACATCCAGCAGCACGTCACACGACCAACGCTTCAGCAGTTGAACGGTTTGGGCTGCTGATTACCACTTCTTCAAGCATCTTGACAACTTTTCGCAGATAAAATGCTTCTACAACCAGCAGGATGCAGGAAACACTTTCCGAGAGTCTACTGAATCCTGAATCATGGATTTTTACACTACAAGACTTATTTCTCATTGGCAAAAAAGTGTTGATTGTAATGGTTCCTATTTTGATTAATAAAAAAGATGTGTTTGAGCTTCGCTATGATTTAAAAGTCATGGTCCGAAACTCCAATTACTTTTGAACAATATAGTAGGAAACCAGGGCTTCGCAGGTAGCACAGAGTTAAAGAATCTTCCTTCAATACAGGAGACCTGGGTTCAAGATCTGGGTTTGATCCCTGGGTTGAGAAGATCCCCTGGAGAAGGGAATGGCAACCCACTCCAGTATTCTTTTCCTTTTTTTTTTTTTTCACTCAAGTATTCTTGCCTGGAAATTCCCATGGACAGAGGAGCCTGGCAGGGGTCCGACAGGACTGAGCTACCAACACACACACAATAGGAAACCACAGCTCCCAGGAAAGACCCATCTCTGTCTGACTGTTGAGCCCTCCCTATGAGGAGGTATCTCCTATTCTTTTTGAACTTGTCCAGCCCAGGTAAGAGCTACGGGAGGCCTTGCTGACAGTGTGTTTAGGCCACTCCAGCTGGGTTTCACTGTGAGTTTGGCCATCTGCACAAAGTCATGAGGAATGTTCAGAGGCAGTTTGGGCCCGACCTGGAACAAGTTTCTAAAGCTAGAGCCAGCAGGGTGATGAATTGGATTCTGGGCTCCCAATGAAGCCCTTCTCTATGTGGAGGCCCTTGGTTTCTTGTGCTGTGGGGCTCCTGAAAGGGCCTGAGGGTAGGCAGTGCAGACCAAGGAGGGCTCCTATATTTTGGGGAGCAGGAAGGGGCAGGAAGAGCTCCGAGGGCCTGGCAGGTGGGAAACTTCAGGTCAGTTCCATCATGGCCACACAGAATCTCACTGCCAATACTGGCACAGAGACCCATTCAGAGAGCCCATACTTCTCAAGAGTGCAGGAGCACCTAGGTTAGAAGTAAGTCAGGCAGTGATTGGCTCTCCCTGTAAAGCATCTCTCTAGGGTTAAGTTGCTGGATCTTTAAATTAGATATAGTCATGATTACCTTGGAGGGTTGTTTTGAGAATTAAATTCAAAACCTCTGCTAAGCCCATAGCCTAGGCTCTCTCTCATAACAGTGATGGGGTTTTCTTTCCTACAACATTGATGAACATGCCAACTTGGTGCTAGTGTAGGGTTGTCAGATACAACAGAGATGATCAGTTAATTTTAAATTCCATGTCTTTAAACAGATATTTTAGCATAAGTATGCTTCTACTATGGCATGGGACATATGTACACTTTAAAAAATCATTGCTTTTCTGACTTTCAAAGTTAACTGGGTGCCCTGATAGCAATCTGCTAAGTCTATCCACCTGTCTAGTTGTTAAGAAGGCAAAAGTGAGTGCAAGAGATAGTTACCCTCACCCGTAAGGGGATGACTGCATGTGTGCTCAGCTGTGTCTGAGTCCTTGTGACCCCATGGACTGTAGCCCGCCAGGCTCCTCTATCCATGGGATTCTCCAGGCAAGAATACTGGAGTAGGTTGCCATTTCCTTCTCCAGGGGATCTTCCCGACTCAGGGATTGAACCCGGGTCTCCTGCATCTCCTGCACTGACAGGTGGGGTCTTCACCCCTGAACCACCTCAGAAACCCTGGTAAGGGGATGGCAGGCAGTCTATTTTCCTTCTGATCAAGCCGCCTCTCATCCTCCTGAGTCTTATTTCTTTTCCACTCAATTCCTGAGTAAGCAGAGGGCGTTCACTGCTGCTGGCTTCCTTGCAGAACCCCTACTATAGATGCTACAGCTCCCTGCTGCCTTAGCTGTGCCTGGCCAGCCCTGCCCTTGGGGCACAAGTGTATCCATCCCTCCCTTATAAATGGCCAGCTGCAGGCCCCTGCCCGTTCATCCCTAAGGCTACTTCCGCCCAGGCCCTTTCATGACAATCCATCTTGACTCCCTAATTGTCCTCAGGGCCAGGGCTTGGGGAAGGTCCAACTGATTCCAAAAGGACCCACTGAGGGATGGCTGCCAGAGGATGCCCTCCCCACCCACCACCAAGATGGCCCCATCCGAATCCCCAGACTCTGTGAATGTCCCCTTATGTGGCAAAAGGGACTTTGCAGAGGTGATTAAGAGAAAGATCTTGAGATAGGAGATGATTGATCCGGGATGATGTAATCTTGAGGATCCTTATAAGAGGGAGGCAAAAAAGTCAAAAGAGAGAAGGGGACGTGATGACTGAAGCCAAGGCTGAAGGTGGAAGCAGGTGCCACAAACTGTGGGGTCCAGGTCATCATTGGAAGCCAGAAGAAACCAAAGCATGGATTCTTCCCTGAACCCTCCGGAAGGAATGGCAGCCTGTGGACACCTACATTCTAGACCCCCAATCCCCAGTACCATAAGGGAACGGACCTGTGTTGTTTTAAGCCACTAAGTTTTGGGGCATTTTTTAGAGCAGCCACAGGACACAGGTCCACTGGGGACTTTAGGAGGAAGGGCAGTCCAGCAGACAACCTGCCCGGACTGGGCTGTGCGGAGATGGCCCTGTTCTTGGGGCATGTTGTCCATCCGGTCAGCCCTCTGCTCAGCTCGGGGCCATGTGGGTCCTCAACCAGGCCTCACTGGGTGTCAGATCTCTGGCAGTTATGATGGAGGCAATGCCCACGGGGGGTTATTCCTGATGCTTTTCGCATCCACTGTGGTGTCTCTGTGGATCTAGTGTCCATTGATACAACATGGCTCTCTGATCTATGAGGCTCAGAGAGGTGAAGAGAGAGACTTGGAGCCACGCTGCAAGCCAAGGGCTCAGGGGGAGTTTAGTCCCAGATCCAGGATGCTCATCACAGCCACACATCCATGAGATGCTGCTTCTCTCAAGCGGTTCATCCGCCTCCGCCTCTTGCAGCCAAAAGGCAGTTCCTGCAGAGGACTGCCACATTTGCATTTTGAGCTGCAGCTCAAGATCCCAGATCTTGCTCCCAGCCCCTGGGGACGAATGGTCCGGTGGTTTTCCCTGATTGGGGAACCTCACAGGGATCAGGAGCCATGGGGCCCTGGCCCTGGAGAAAGAACACCTTTTGACATGGTCTTAACCCCATGCTCGAGAGCAAGGCGGCTCGTTGAGCCATCAGACCCGGTTTCCCCTTCCTGAATAACGAGGTCAGTGTTTGCTGGCACCCGAACCAGAAATGCCTTTGACTTGTGCTGAACTTCAGCTAATAATCAGAACCAGGTTCGCAGGGCAGGGGGTGGAATGACATGGTCGTTTTGACTTAAAAGAAACATTTTAACTTCACATTTGCCAAGTTAAAGAGAAAAACCTCAGATCATTTTTCCCCCTACCCCCTCTCACCAAGCACTACCCCCAACCCCATCTATCTTTAATTTTGATTTGTAATATATGGGAAACCTAACCCCTGAGTGTTGCCTGTCTCTTATACACATCTAGATGTGTATAAGAGACAGCTGCTAAGCCCATAGCCTAGGCTCTCTCTCATAACAGTGATGGGGTTTTCTTTCCTACAACATTGATGAACATGCCAACTTGGTGCTAGTGTAGGGTTGTCAGATACAACAGAGATGATCAGTTAATTTTAAATTCCATGTCTTTAAACAGATATTTTAGCATAAGTATGCTTCTACTATGGCATGGGACATATGTACACTTTAAAAAATCATTGCTTTTCTGACTTTCAAAGTTAACTGGGTGCCCTGATAGCAATCTGCTAAGTCTATCCACCTGTCTAGTTGTTAAGAAGGCAAAAGTGAGTGCAAGAGATAGTTACCCTCACCCGTAAGGGGATGACTGCATGTGTGCTCAGCTGTGTCTGAGTCCTTGTGACCCCATGGACTGTAGCCCGCCAGGCTCCTCTATCCATGGGATTCTCCAGGCAAGAATACTGGAGTAGGTTGCCATTTCCTTCTCCAGGGGATCTTCCCGACTCAGGGATTGAACCCGGGTCTCCTGCATCTCCTGCACTGACAGGTGGGGTCTTCACCCCTGAACCACCTCAGAAACCCTGGTAAGGGGATGGCAGGCAGTCTATTTTCCTTCTGATCAAGCCGCCTCTCATCCTCCTGAGTCTTATTTCTTTTCCACTCAATTCCTGAGTAAGCAGAGGGCGTTCACTGCTGCTGGCTTCCTTGCAGAACCCCTACTATAGATGCTACAGCTCCCTGCTGCCTTAGCTGTGCCTGGCCAGCCCTGCCCTTGGGGCACAAGTGTATCCATCCCTCCCTTATAAATGGCCAGCTGCAGGCCCCTGCCCGTTCATCCCTAAGGCTACTTCCGCCCAGGCCCTTTCATGACAATCCATCTTGACTCCCTAATTGTCCTCAGGGCCAGGGCTTGGGGAAGGTCCAACTGATTCCAAAAGGACCCACTGAGGGATGGCTGCCAGAGGATGCCCTCCCCACCCACCACCAAGATGGCCCCATCCGAATCCCCAGACTCTGTGAATGTCCCCTTATGTGGCAAAAGGGACTTTGCAGAGGTGATTAAGAGAAAGATCTTGAGATAGGAGATGATTGATCCGGGATGATGTAATCTTGAGGATCCTTATAAGAGGGAGGCAAAAAAGTCAAAAGAGAGAAGGGGACGTGATGACTGAAGCCAAGGCTGAAGGTGGAAGCAGGTGCCACAAACTGTGGGGTCCAGGTCATCATTGGAAGCCAGAAGAAACCAAAGCATGGATTCTTCCCTGAACCCTCCGGAAGGAATGGCAGCCTGTGGACACCTACATTCTAGACCCCCAATCCCCAGTACCATAAGGGAACGGACCTGTGTTGTTTTAAGCCACTAAGTTTTGGGGCATTTTTTAGAGCAGCCACAGGACACAGGTCCACTGGGGACTTTAGGAGGAAGGGCAGTCCAGCAGACAACCTGCCCGGACTGGGCTGTGCGGAGATGGCCCTGTTCTTGGGGCATGTTGTCCATCCGGTCAGCCCTCTGCTCAGCTCGGGGCCATGTGGGTCCTCAACCAGGCCTCACTGGGTGTCAGATCTCTGGCAGTTATGATGGAGGCAATGCCCACGGGGGGTTATTCCTGATGCTTTTCGCATCCACTGTGGTGTCTCTGTGGATCTAGTGTCCATTGATACAACATGGCTCTCTGATCTATGAGGCTCAGAGAGGTGAAGAGAGAGACTTGGAGCCACGCTGCAAGCCAAGGGCTCAGGGGGAGTTTAGTCCCAGATCCAGGATGCTCATCACAGCCACACATCCATGAGATGCTGCTTCTCTCAAGCGGTTCATCCGCCTCCGCCTCTTGCAGCCAAAAGGCAGTTCCTGCAGAGGACTGCCACATTTGCATTTTGAGCTGCAGCTCAAGATCCCAGATCTTGCTCCCAGCCCCTGGGGACGAATGGTCCGGTGGTTTTCCCTGATTGGGGAACCTCACAGGGATCAGGAGCCATGGGGCCCTGGCCCTGGAGAAAGAACACCTTTTGACATGGTCTTAACCCCATGCTCGAGAGCAAGGCGGCTCGTTGAGCCATCAGACCCGGTTTCCCCTTCCTGAATAACGAGGTCAGTGTTTGCTGGCACCCGAACCAGAAATGCCTTTGACTTGTGCTGAACTTCAGCTAATAATCAGAACCAGGTTCGCAGGGCAGGGGGTGGAATGACATGGTCGTTTTGACTTAAAAGAAACATTTTAACTTCACATTTGCCAAGTTAAAGAGAAAAACCTCAGATCATTTTTCCCCCTACCCCCTCTCACCAAGCACTACCCCCAACCCCATCTATCTTTAATTTTGATTTGTAATATATGGGAAACCTAACCCCTGAGTGTTGCTTGGCAGACTCAAACCACTGTGCAGTTTGGCCCCTGCTAGAGGGAGGTTGGCTTTGAAGAGGGGGTGGGTGGGGGAGGGTGCTGATGCTCTCTGGGTCCCCACTGATTAGCAGTTCTTGAGATTGTCAAAGTGCTGCCCAAACCGTGCCTGGCTTAGACCTGGCTAGGTCATCCCCTTCCTCTGGGGAGCCTGGTAGCTTCTCTTGACCTAGGGAGACCATGGGAGAAAGCAGTTCATGTTACAAGTCATTGCTCAGGGCAGCTATCATGATGCTCTACAATTTTTCCTCTCTGCTGGTAGGTCCTTATCAAAATTCCTGTATCCGTGTAACATTATCATTGATGGGTTTGAATAACGGACCTGATTTGTCAAAGTTTCCCTGTGTTCAGGCCCTTTGAAACCCTCCTACACTGACTCTGGCTGGACCATGTGGCCGGCTTTAGTGAATTAAGTAATAGTACATATAGGCTTCCCTGATAGCTCAGTTGGTAAAGAATTCACCTACAATGCAGGAGACCCTGGTTCAATTCCGGGGTCGGGAAGATCCACTTGAGAAGGGATAGACTAACCCACTCCAGTATTCTTGGGCTTTCCTTGTGGCTCAGCTGGTAAAGAATCCACCTGCAATGCGGGAGACCTGCGTTCAATCCTGGGTTGGGAATATCCCCTGCAGAAGTGAAAGGCTACCCACTCCAGTATTCTGGCCTGGAGAAGTCCATGGACTGTGTAGTCTATGGGTCGAAGAGTCAGGCATGACTGAGAGATTATCACTTTCACATACAATGAAAAAAAAAGACCTGAATTCAGGACCTAAAAAGTGCTTGGAAATCAGGGTTGTCCACTTGGAACCTCTTGCCTAAAGTACAAACAGACTTGGAGTAACCTGTTTGAGGGAAGGAGATGAAACACAGAGAGGTCCTGGTCACCCAGACAAGGTCATCATCCATCAGCCATGTCAGGCCAGTGCAGCAGAGTCCCCAGATCCATGAGCAGGAAGCCCAGGCCAGCCTAGAAGAAGTGCCAGCTTGTCCAGCCCAAACTGTGAGCCTAAGAATGTATGGGCTAAGTGGCTGCTTTCTTAGGTCAGAAAATTCCAAGCTGGCTTATTACACAGCAGATCTAACTGATACACGTTGCCAAAGTCGTTTACAATGACTTGGTGAATTATTCGTTTCTCTTCTGTACTGTATCACATTTGTATATTTTTGCACACTTATCTGCCTCTCTGATTGAATAAGGAGCTCCATCAGCGTAGTCTCCTTATGTCTGTGGATCACTGTTGAAATTTCATGATCTCCAGCCAAGCACGGCACACAGTAGTTGTTCAACAGACATTTGTCAGATCAATCAGTAGCTGAATAAGGAAAACTGATCTAGTTTCGAGCCCCAGCTTTTCCAGTGTTGCTTTGTCATTTTCACTTGTGTTTCTGAACCTCCCTATGCCTCAGTTTCCCCAACTGTGAAACAGGACTAAAGATAGTCCTAGAGTCACCAGGAAGGATAAAGGAGGTGATGTGCGCAGCTTCCTAGGACTGTTCTAGCCCAGCACCCAACAGTGGCCAAGAGCATGTCCCAGCAAAAATGCTCTCGGTGCTTTCAATGGCTTGTTGATGTCATGGTAATATCACATATGGATATGAGAGTTGGGCCATAATTTGTAAAGTAATTAGCCTCCAATTAAGATAAATTAATTTTAAAAATTTAAAAAAAAAAAAGAGAGAGAGAGAGAGAGTTGAGTCCCGAAGAATTGATGCTTTCGAACTGTGGTGTTGGAGAAGACTCTTGAGAGTCCCTTGAACTGCAAGGAGATCAAGCCAGTCCATCTTAAAGAATTCAGTCCTGAATATTCATCGGAAGGACTGATGCTGAAGCTGAAATGGCAATACACTGTCCGCCTGATGAGAAGAACTGACTCATTGGAAAAGACTCTGATGCTGGGAAAGACTGAAGGCAGGAGGAGAAGGGAAGACAGAGGATGAGGTGGTTAGATGGCATTACCACCTCGATGGATGTGAGTTTGAGCAAGCTCTGGGAGTTGGTGATGGACAGGGAAGCCTGGCGTGCTGGAGTCCATGGGCTTGCACAGAGTTGGACCCAACTGAACTGAACTGAACTGAATCTTCACAGCAGACTCCTTCGGCCACAATTTCTGGCAGTGATTGTATGTTCAAAGTGGAACGTTAGACACTGAGTCTGATCCTTGCACATACTGGCATTTTGGTGTCTTTTGCTTTTTTTCTTTTTTGACTTCAGGGAGATTCAGAACATCAGAAGCACAGGTGCCAACATACCACCTGCTTCTCCCACCCCTTTTGCGTGTGTGTTTGTGCTCAGTTGTGTCTGACTCTTTGCCACTCTGTGGACTCTGGCCCACCAGGCTCCACTGTCCATGGAATTTTCTAGGCAAGAATACTGGAATGAGTTGCTATTTCCTACTCCAAGGGATATTCCTGACCCAGGGATCGAACCTGGATCTCCTGCATTGCAGACAGATTTTTTACCATCTGAGCCACCCCTTAGATGTTTCTTTTACAGAGCAAAGTATCAAATTAATAAGAGTCTCATGGAGAAGAAAGGAGACTTGAACATATATGTCACTCATTTGCCCTCCAGAAGGGGACTGAGATGAGAAAAGACCCAGAGCAAGAGTGATCCTCAGTTCAGTTGCTCAGTCGTGTCCGACTCTGTGATCCTAGACTTAGTTAAAAAGCTGAAATGAGGTATGGTTGGAGCTGAGGATGAGAGACCATTCTGGGAGCTGAAGCCAGATTGTGGGGCAGGGCACATATCACCCGGGGCCTCGAAGATCTTGTTAAATGTTTTTCACTTTCTCCTTTGAGCTGTGCAAAGCTAATAAAAGGTCGTAAAAAGATTCCCTTTAGTCCAAGCTTAAATCTGGCTCTTGCGGCAACCGGCAGGCAGGATTCTTAAGAACAACAGCCTTTAAATCTCTTCTTGTTTCCTGTCCCTCCACCGGAATGGTGTGAGTCACAGGAATGAACATGGTCACTCCCATTTTGAATAGAAGGGATGTATGTACCCAGGTCATAGGGCTGGTCCATTGTGGAGCTGAGACTTGAACCCAGGAAGGCTGAAGGGAGACCAGGCTCTCGGTCACCATTGTATGCGCTACTTTCATTGTCAACATCTGTATGAACATATACAGGGATGGATATCTCATGCAGTACATATTAGCTTCTTTACTTCTCTGTGTGTTTCATTTGGGTCCCTTGAAAAGTACTCAATGTAGGTTTCCCTGGTGGCTCAGCTGGTAAAGAATCTACTTGCAGTGCAGGAGACCTGGGTTTGATCTCTGGATTGGGAAGATTCCCTGGAGAAGGGAATGGCTACCTGCTCCAGTATTCTGCTCTGGAGAATTCCATGGACTATACAGTCCATGGAGTCGTAAAGAGTTGGACACGATTGAGCATAAGTACTCGATAATGGGAGCTGTTACCATTGGTTGCCTGCAATGAACCAGGAAGGACTAGAATTAGAACCTGAATATAAAATGTAACTTTCTGGTTCTTCCTAAAAATCACAAGCCTTGTAAGTTACAGAGCTGGGCAAAACTAAACTCTAAGTGTACTACCCTCTAGTCAAAGCTATGGTTTTTCCAGTAGTCATGTATGGATGTGAGAGTTGGAACACAAAGAAAGCTGAGTACCAAAGAATTAATGCTTTTGAACCGTGGTGTTGGAGAAGACTCTTGAGAGTCTCTTGGACTGCAAGGAGATTCAAGCCAGTCCATCCTAAAGGAAATCAGTCCTGAATATTTATTGGAAGGACTGATGCTGAAGCTGAAGCTCCAATACTTTGGCCACCTGATGTGAAGATCTGACTCACAGGAAAAGACCTTGATGCCAAGAAAGATTGAAGGCAAGGGGAGAAGGGGACAACAGAGGATGAGATGGTTCGATGGCATCACTGACTCAATGGGCATGAGTTTGAGCAAGCTCCAGGAGTTGGTGATGGACAGGGAAGTCTGGCATGCTGCAGTCCATGGGGTCATAAATAGTTGGACATAACTGAACAACTGAAGTGACCTGTACTACATTCTTGTGTTTCTCATATGAAAAACAAAAGCAGAAGAAAAGTGTGCCTAACTAGATATCAGGGCAGCTCTGCTGCTTTGCAAATCAGATTTTTAATATTTGTAAATAGACATTCTCTAAGGATTTACAACTTAGATTAGGGCTGCATGAAAACAAGACAGAGACAGATCATTGGTGGAGCCACCGACATCCCACTGGTGAGTTCAGGGCTGAGGAGGAGCAGTTGTGCGGCTGGGAGTCTCCTCCTGTATGCAGGGCGGGGTGACCTTTCCTGAGTCACCGATGTGCTGCCTGGGTTTGCACAGCAAGCTGCCGGTGGGTGTTGCGCCTAATCTGCCTTCCTCTCGGGCACATCCGTATGCATGTCAGCAGACTCTCAAGTGCTGAGATGTACACAGAGCAGCAGTGGGACTCCTCCTTTTCCCAGCCTCACGAAAGGAGGTGTGGCAGTTCAGGCTTTCTTGGGAGGTCAGAGGACTGACTTGGGGGTGATACTTTCTATAGGAGGTCAGAGGTTAACTCTAGTTTGTTAAAGGGTTGGCAACTGAACTACAAACCGAGCATGAGCTGAGGGAGGGGATGCACAGTGAGGCCATGCTTATCTCCTGCCTCAAGGAATTTGAGCTGAGCTGGGGAATCAGAAGAGGGGAGGGCTTGGATCAACATGTCTCCCCAGCAACTCAGGAGCAGATGGACATCAAAGGTCATGCGTGCAAGGGCCATGAAAGGATCCTAGAAGATCTTGGGGAAGGCAGGGACGTTTTTCTATTTTCCATCCCTGCAGGAGGGCAGAGATGCTTGGTTTCAGGTCTAAGACAGTCGCAGTTCCTCTTCATATTTGGGCTAGGTAGGGTGGGTGGGAAAAGACTGCAGGGTCATCATTTGCTCCCCAAGGCTTCCTGAGCCTGGGTCTTAGGGGGAGGAGCAGAGGACGGGAGGATGCTCCTTTGTTTTGTCTCTTACAATCGCTCTGGAAATGTTGGGAGAGGGGGTGCTATCTCTAGTTCCATTGTCATTGCTTAGTTGCTCAGTCATATCCGATTCTTCCTGACCCCATGGTATGTAGCCCGCCAGGCTTCTCTGTCCATGGGACTTCCCAGGCAAGAACACTGGAGTGGGCAGCCATTCCCTTCTCCAGTGGTTCTTCCTGACCCGGGGACTGAACCTGGGTCTCCTGCTTAGCAGGCAGATGCTTTACTCTGAGCCACCATTGTCACAGCAGTGAAACAGATTGTTTATTTATGGGAAACTTCCCCATTGAGGCAGGATCCAGCAAGAGACTGGGTGGTTTCGGAATCAATCTTCATGTCTCTCTCCATCAAAAGGCTTCATAATTGCTCAGTAGGGTCTGAGGCTACAGCAGCAGCTCCACAATTTCCAGACTTTGTGGGGTCCTTTGTCTAAGACCCCTTTCGTGTTGTCATGGTGACCGCTCAGCCTCCAGCCCCACCTCCCTGACTCTGCATGTGATGGGGTTCCTTTCTTGGGGTGGGGGACAGGGGCCCATGGGCAGCCCCGTGGCTGTCTGGCTATCAGATCTCCCAGGCCAGCAGAACTGCTTTTTCCTGTCCTGCTGCTTCCTCCCCTAGCAAGGCCCGCTGCATGCAGTGTGGCCTACTTCGGAGGTGAGCAACCCAACAGACCAGAGATGAGAGGAAGTGATAAGGGCAGCTGGCTCCCGGGCCCCCAGCTTCCTCTTCTGAGGAAAGCTAGGTTCTCACGGTGCCTGTGAGGCCCTGGCAAGCTGGGCGGCAGCTCTTCCATCTCAGGGAGTCACCTGGCTTGGGGCAGCTTCTCACTCTACCGTTCAGCCCTAGGTGATGGTGGCTGATAAAGCAAAAAGGCCACCAAGCACTGGTCTGTCCAGGCTGGCTTCTGAGCGGTGTTTCACTGCCATCGGGGATGCTGGAGATAACCGGCTCCGTGTGGGCTCCCTGCCCACGTCCAGGGGGACCCCTTTCCCCACAGAGGACAGAGCCCCCCAGGAGGGACAGAAGGGAGTTGGTATGTTTCTTGGGCTTTTGTCATGTGCTGGGTTCTGGTCTGAGCACGCCAGGGAAGAGTCTTTCAAATGCTCTTGACAACTTGTAGCTAAAGCAGAGTTTCTCCACCTCGACTCCCTTGACATTGGGGTTCAGTTCATCCTTTGTCTTAGGGGAGGGATGTTTAGGTGCATCCTTTTCGTTTATCCACTCGATGCTTGAAGCATCCCCATCCCCCAGGGATGACAACCAGTGGGGTCCTCAGACATCAGCCGGTGTCCCCAGGCAAGAACCACTGAGACATAAACAGGGAATCCCAGAGATCACTGAGCACAAAGCAGAAAGGATGCATCTGAGACCCCACAGCTGAGACCAGAGTGCAATCCAGGGAGTTCTGTTATTTTTATTTTACTTTTCACACCACATGCTACTTGAGTTCAGGAAATCCTAACCTCTCCGAGTTGATGCTCTGAATTATAAATAACATCATAATTCTGTGCCTCGAGGGTGATCTCTGAGCTCAGATAGAACCATGGGTCCTCAACAGACAAATGTAGGCGATGGGGTTGGGTTCATGGTGAGTTCCTTCTCTCACCATGTAAATATTCTTCTGAAGGAAAACAGGTGCCCATGAGAACATAGCAGCTCTTAACCTGATCTGCACATCAGAGTTTCCCTGGAGGCTTTGATGACTATGGATGCCAGGGCCCCGGGGTAAGAGGTGCTGGTTTATAGGTCTGGGTGGAACTCGGCATCAGGAGACCTTAAGAATTCCCCAGGTATCCCAACACTCAGCCAGAGTTGAGAAGAGCTCAGAATTCCATCTGAAAACCGAGGTGGCTCCAAGGTCAGGCCCACCTGTTATCGCATTCTAGGCAGGAAGGAGGAAGCCCAGTGAGAAGGGGATGAGGAAAATCTGGCCAACGACTGCTGTTGGTGGGGCTGTTTGACACTGATGGTGCTGAGGAGGAGATAAGGAGCCTGGATCTTTATGGTGCTGTCTTCAGAAGGTTCAAGTACTGACCTGAAATATTTACATGTGAAACGTACAAAAGTGAGTCAACTGCTGCTTGAAGGTGAGTGGAAAGAGATGAACTGTGAACTTCAGGGCAGGTACTGTGTGTAATTAAATACTTTATATGTGCTCTTTAAATAAAGGCGTGAAGTGTTCTCTTAAGTGAGGGCTAGGCAGAGAATGGGGGGGGCCCTCTTCCCCCCACAACCCTCCATCTTCCCTTCCTCTTCCTCCCTGTATTGCTCATACTCCTCCTTCTTTCCATCCTTCACTCTTCTCTGTTTGTCTCTTTTAACACTCATTTTCTTCTTTGGGCTTATTTTTCATCTCGAAGATACAGAGTTAAAGTTGCTCTTAATGTCAAGAGCCAGTGTTGCCCACTGCAGCCTCCACTCCAGTTCTTTAATACATATGCACTGAGAGTTTACTAAATTTGAACATGTTAGAGAGCATTTGATATCATGCTCCTCTGGAGTTTAGAAAGATGGTAATGAGGACCCTGTATGCAGGACAGCAAAAGAGACACAGATGTGTAGAGCAGACTTTTGGACTCTGAGGGAGAGGGAGAGGGGGAGGGAGAGGGAGAGGGAGAGGGTGGGATGATTTGGGAGAATAGCATTGAAATATGTATACTATCATGTAAGAAATGAATTGCCAGTCTATGTTTGATGCAGGATGCAGGATAATTGGGGCTGGTGTTTGGGGATGATCCGGAGAGATAATGGGGGATGGGAGGTGGGAGGGGGGTTCATATTTGGGAGTTCGTGTACACCCGTGGCAGATTCATGTCAATGTATGCCAAAACCAATAGAGTACTGTAAAGTAAAATAAAATAAGTAAATTAAATAAATAAATAAATAAAAGCATGTTTCTATATCCTCATATAATTCCTGAAAACATTATTTTGACACCTATGTAATCATCTCTCCTGCATGTGGATCTCCCTATCACAATTTATTTCCCCATTTTCCCTCTGTTTGCTACCTCTATTGCTCTCATCTTTACAAAGAAAATACTATGTTAAATAAAGTAGTAAGCATCTTCTCTATTTCCTCCAGAAACATTCCTGGAGGTAAAATTATTTGGAAAAACTGGGTACTGGTGATGTCATGTGTCATGATGACTATGGATTGCATTCTATAAAAGGACGGACACATTTAGACGTTAACCTCCTTGGTGTGAGAAACTGAATCATCCATCTTCAGCAACCCTGACTGATAACTTTCCAATATACTTGCTAAAAAATAGTACTCTATTTTTGTTCAACTTGCCTCTGTTGGGTTATTAGCAGTGATAAATATTAATAGAGATTCATGTTTCCTAGTTTCTTAAAGATCTTTTTGGTTATGGATTTTTTTCATGAGTGTATTTTCTGTTTACTCTTTATAGGTTATACATTGAAATGCCTTTTCCTGAATTTATAAGACTTCTTCCCAGATTAAAGATGTTAACATTATTTCCCTTTTACATTTTTTGTATGCTTTCAACAATATTTATTATTTCTTCTCTCCCTGGCATTTAAGAGAAAAATATACTCATGGGGAAAGTTTTTAAAAACAAATACAGAAATGCAGACTACAAAACTAAACATGTTTTGAATTCCACCAGGAAAAAAAAAAAAAATCACTGCTATGTTTTGGTGCAGCTCCAGCTACCAATAGGAATATAATCCTTTTAAAAAAAATTTTAGAATTGGAATTACATAGTGATGTCATACTATAATCTGTTTTGTGGGCATTTTCTTTGCTCACTCAACAGTCCAATAAGACATGATATTTAATGGCTATCAACTCTTCCATTACATGGATGCAATATATCATTTTAAATAGTTCTCAGCTATCAGGAATTCCAGATATTTCAAAATGTTATCTAAAATAAATACTGTTGCAGTAAACACTCTTCCACATACTAAGCTCATCTAGGTATTTCTCTTGGTTGTAGTCCTGAGTTGAATTGTTTGGTTTATGATCTGCTCATTCTAAAGACTGTGATTTAAAAAGACTAAATTGTCTTTATAACTGTACTTATGTACATTTTGCCTGCTGTTTTATTATTTATGATTTCTAATGGATCTCTTGTATTAAATTCGTAATTGCATTTTAAATTAAAATTGTAATAAAATGTTTGAGAATATGTTTTAGAAAAGACTAAATTCTCTTTAAAAAGAATTAAACTGAGGCACCCTTTCACTCAGAGTTTTTGAGAGCAAGAAAGTCTCATGAAAGGTGACAGAAGCAGAGATAAGAAGTTTTTGTGATTCCCAGGTGTTCATCCCTTTCTCTTCCCTTCAAGATGAGTTTCTGCCCTCCGAAAATGTTGGTGGGAGTGTAAACTGGTAGAGCTGCTATGGAGAACAACATGAAGGTTCTTTAAAAAACTAAATATAAACCTACCATATGATCCAGCAATTCCACTTTGGGGCACACATCTGGAAAAGATGAAAACTCTAACTCAGAAAGATGCATGCACCTCAATGTTCATAGCGGCACAATTTACAATAACCAAGACATGGAAACAGCCCGAATGTCCATTGATTGCTGAATGGATGGAAGCAGTCTGATGTCTATGTATATATATATATAGAGAGACAATGGAATATTACTCCACCACAAAAAAGAATGAAGCAATACCATTTGTGGCAACATGGGTGGACCTAGAGATTATCCTACTAAGTAAAGTAAATCAGAAAGAGAAAAACAAGAATTGTACGATATCACTTGTATGTGGAATCTAAAAGAAATGATACAAATGAACTTACTTACAAAACAGAAGTTGACTCAGACATAAGAAATGAACTAACGGCTGCCAAAGGGCAAAGCTGTGGGAGAGGGATAAAGTAGGAGTTGGAGATTAGCATATATACATGACTACATATAAAATAGACAACCAAGAAGGACCTACTGTACGGCAGAGGGAACTCTACACTTTATTCTGTACTAACTATAAGAGAAAAAATGAATATGTGTGTGTGTTTGTGTATGTGTATGTATAATTGAATCCCTTTGCTGTATACCTGAAATGAACACAGCACTGTACATCGACTATAATTTAATTTTTAAAAAAGCATGAACTTTTGAACTTTTGCAAAGTTTCAGATCAAGCCTTTTGGGATTATGAAGCTGTTATTTGTCACTGTTTATTTTGTGAACTGCATGACTCTGTGGGGTATTTCTAGTTTAAACAACATGCAGGCTGACATTTTTCCCCCCAAACCACAGTGGCTTTCTCTCCACTTCTCTCCCTTAATCATGTTTTCATAATTCCTTTACGGGCATCAGAGATAATGACAAGATCCACACTGTGACCGTCAGGGCCAGTTAGGGGGGAGGACAGCTGACATTTTCCAAAGTGGCAGGTCAATGTGGTGCTGGGACCAAGGCGTTCTGGAAGCAATATCCTTCCAGGGGTACTTGGCCATGAGGTTGGACGGTAGGCGCAATGTTTGGGGTATCCTGATGCTATGGTCGTTTCCTGCTACGGTTGTATCATGTGGGGTATCTTGATGCAGAGATAAGAGTGCTGAGTGTACTGACGCAGAAAGTGCAGGTAGCAACCAAAATCATCTTTTATGGAAAGGGAGCAGGGCAGAGGCAGAGACAGAAGTCTTACCAAGTGAGATGTAAATTATTCTAAATATTAGATATCCTTCCAGGGGTACTTGGCCACGAGGTTGGACAGTAGGCGCAATGTTTGGGGTATCCTGATGCTATGGTCGTTTCCTGCTATGGTTGTATCTTGTGGGGTATCTTGATGCAGAGACAAGAGTGCTGAGTGTACTGACGCAGAAAGTGCAGGTAGCAACCAAAATCATCTTTTACGGAAAGGGAGCAGGGCAGAGGCAGAGACAGAAGTCTTACCAAGTGAGATGTAAATTATTCTAAATATTAGCAATGATGGCCATCATAATGCTTGCTATGATCCAGGCTGTAGGTTGCAAAGTAAGGGCTTCAGTCTAACTCTGGCCCACTGTCTATCTAAATAAAGTTTTATTGGGACACAGCCATACCTAGCATTGGCATGATGTGTACAGCTGTTTTTCACACTCTAAAGGTGGAGTTGAGTAGCTGTGACAGAGACAAGGTGATCCGCAAAGATGAAAAAAGCTGTTGTCCAACTGCTGGCCACGCAACCCTTCTGGATCAGAACTCCCCGAGGGTCGTGCCTTGCTCACTCTTCTGCAGCCAGCACCTCGGACTGCAGAGAAGGTGCTCGAACAAAACATAAAAGAAGGAGATGCCTTGGACCATGGAGGCACTGGCTGTGAAATAAGGTGGGACAAGCAGGGGTCAGGGAAGAGACACAGCAGGGTCGGAGCTCTGATTCTGACCACGCCTCATGGTGTAACCTTGGGCAAGTCCCTTCCCCTCTCCAAATCCTCACTGGAAACAGCCAGAAACACTTCACTGCAGGGTCATCTTCAAGCTTAATAAGAAAGCGGCATAAACAGTTTCTCTGATCGTTAAGTTTGGAATCAAATGGGGCAGAAGGCATAGGCTTTTCTAGCTTTTTCTTCTTAATTCTCAAAAGTTGGAGAGATGCATATTTTGTTAACACAAAAAGGGGAGGGTGAGTGAAGTTGCAGTCACCCTGGTGGGACTACTGGGCATAATGATCGGGAGATGGTGAGATCACAAAGCACCATGATTCAAAGAGAGAAGAGAGCACACTAGTTTCATATGAGCCCCCACAGCCTAAGTGGGCAATAGGTTGTGTTAATTCATTATGAAGACTTTGTCAGCAGAGTATTGTCATCTCTCTTTGGACAGACAAGTGAGATTTAGAGTTAGAGGACTCAGATGCTCATATGTGAAAGATAAAATGAGTAAAAGGACTATGGATTTGTAGGATGAACAGAAGAAAATGAAGAGAGAGAAGGTGGGGGAGAAAGAGATAGGGAGAGAGAAAGAGGGAAAGACAGAGAGAGAAAGACAGAGAGATAAAGAGAGACATACACACAGGTACAGGCTTTACCTCCATGTTTTCCCAGTCACCTTTGGCTTCAAAGGATGTTTGAGGAATCAGAAACTCTTCTGCAGCTGCAAATATGAAAGTCATTGACACCTCACCAGGGGCAAGAGATCAAGTTTCTCATCCTAGTTCTGATCAAAATCAGAAAGCAGAGAACTGTGCAAACAAAATGCATTCTCTGAAGTTAACACTTACAGTGCTCTCTGGGGCTTCAGTTTGACTTGAGTGCTGGAGCTGGGGCTTGTACTGTCCAGTCCAATTTATCCATGGTGCCAACTCCCAGCTGACAAGTAGGGGAGAGATGCAAAGTCATGTGCATGCAAAAGGCTGTCCTTTAAGAACATAGACTGATGTCTTTGAGGGATTCTTTAGGTTCTCACTTATTAAACTCAGGTCAGAGGATTTGGGAATCATCTCTGAAATGTCATATTTTGGTGGAGGGGAGATTTTAAAAGTGTGGTCAGCATAATGCTTAGGAATGCCCTTATAGCCTTAATCGGAACTGAATTTTTCTGTTACCCTTCCTACCTAGAACACAGCCAATGATAGGGGGAAAATGCTGGAATAGATGACAAAGAGATCTATCAGCTGTCGTGTGTGTGTGTGTGTGTGTGTGTGTGTGTGTGTGTGTGTAACTCACCCTATTAATCTGAGCTTTGAGTACTTCCTTACTTCCCAACACCACAAGTTATTCCATTATTACCTTGTATATTGCTTGCTTCAGTCCTAGAATCAGAATCAGAATATATCTCTGGTTCCTTTTATTGGAGGATGGGATTGGAAACAAACCTCTGTGTATGAGGTGTGCTTGAGATACAGGGGTATCATTTTTTTCTGGAGAACCATCTTCTTTCAAAAAAGAAAAAATGGTCAAAAACAAGAACATTCCTGCATTTAAAGAGTCAACTATTACACATGAACATCACCAGACAGTCAACACAAAAATCAGATTGACTATATTCTTTGCAAGTGAAGATGGAGGAGCTCTATACAGTCAGCACAAACAAGACTGCAGCTGACTGTAGCTCAGATCATGAGCTTATCATTGCCAGATTCAGACTTAAATTGAAGAAAGTTGAGAAACCACTAAGCCATTCAGGAATGACCTAAATAAAATACGATTGTACAGTGGGAATGTCAAATAGATTCCAGGGATTAGATCTGATAGACAGAGTGCCTGAAGAACTATGGACAGAGGTTTGTAACACTGTAGAGGAGGCAGTCACCAAAACCATCTCCAAGAAAAACAAATGCAAAAAGGCAAAAGCATTGTCTGAGGAAGCCTTACAAATAGATAAGAAAAAAAGAGAAGTGAAAAGCAAAGGAGAAAAGGAAAGGTATACCCATCTGAATGCAGAGTTCCAAAGAATAGCAAGCAGAGATAAGAAAGTCTTCCTCAGTGATCAGTGTAAAGAAATAGAGGAAAGCAATAGAATGGGAAAGACTAGAAATCTCTTCAAGAAAATTGGAGATACCAAGTGAACATTTCACGCAAAGATGGGCACAATAAAGTATAGAAAATGTATGGATCTAACGGAAGCAGAAGATGTTAAGAAGAGATGGCAAGAACACACAGAATAACTATACAAAAGGTATCTTAATGACCCAGATAGCCACAATGTTGTGATCACTCACCTAGAGCCAAACATCTTGGAATCTGAAGTCAAATGGGCCTTAGGAAGCATCACTACGAACAAAGCTAATGGAGGTGATGGAATTCCAGCTGAGCTATTTCAAATCCTGAAAGATGGTGCTGTTAAAGTGCTACACTCAATATGCCAGCAAATTTGGAAAACTCAGAAGTGGCCACAGCACTGGAAAAGGTCAGTTTTCATTCCAATCCCAAAGAAAGGCAATGGCAAAGAATATTCAAACTACTGCACAATTGTACACATTTCACACACCAGCAAAGTAGTGCTCAAAATTCTCAAAGTGAGGCTTCAACAGTACATGAACTGAGAAATTCCAGACATTGAAGCTGCATTTAGAAAAGGCAGAGGAACTAGAGATCAAAATGCCAACATCAGTTGGATCATAGAAAAAGCAAGGGAATGCCAGAAAAAACATCTACTTCTGTTTCACTGACTACACTAAAGCCTTTGACTATGTGGATTACAAAAAATTATGGAAAATTCTTCAAGAGATGGGAATACCAGACAACCTGACCTGCCTCTTGAGAAACCTGTATGCAGGTCAGGAAGCAACAGTTAGAACAGACTGGTTCCAAACAGGAAAAGGAGTATGTCAAGGCTGAATATTGTCACCCTGCTTATTTAGTTTATATGCAGAGTACATCATGAGAAATGCTGGACTGGAAGAAACACAAGCTGGAATCAAGATTGCCCAGAGAAATATCAATAACCTCAGATATGCAGATGACACCAGCCTTATGGCAGAAATTGAAGAGGAGCTAAAAAGCTTCTTGATGAAAGTGAAGGAGGAGAGTGAAAAAGTTGGCTTAAAGCTCAACATTCAGAAAACGAAGATCATGGCATCCGGTCCCATCACTTCATGGGAAATAGATGGGGAAACAGTTGAAACAGTGTCAGACTTTATTTTTTGGGGCTCCAAAATCACTGCAGATGGTGACTGCAGCCATGAAATTAAAAGACACTTGCTCCTTGGAAGAAAAGCTATGACCAACCTAGATAGCATATTAAAAAGTAGAGACATTACTTTGCCAACAAAGGTCTGTCTAGTCAAGGCTATGGTTTTTCCAGTGTGTATGGATGTGAGAGCTGGACCATAAAGAAAGCTGAGTGCTGAAGAATTGATGCTTTTGAACTGTGGTGTTGGAGAAGACTCTTGAGAGCCCCTTGGACTGCAAGGAGATCCAACCAGTCCATCCTAAAGGAGATCAGTCTTGAATATTCATTGGAAGGACTGATGCTGAAGCTGAAACTCTAATACTTTGGCTACCTTATGTGAAGAGCCATCATTAGAAAAGTCCCTGATGCTGGGAAAGATTGAAGGAAGGAGGAAAAGGGGATGACAGACAACAAGATGGTTTGATGGCATCACTGACTCAATGGACATGAATTTAAGCAATCCCTGGGAGATAGTGAAGGACCAGGTAGACTGCCATGCTCCATTTCACAGGGTCAAAAAGAGCTGGACACGGCTGAGAGACTGAACAACAAAGTTAGTTTTTTAGAAAATAAGTATACTCAGAGTGACTCATTTTTTACTAGACTGAGAATAAAACCATGTTGCTTTAAGCAGAGAAAGATTATGCAAACTTTAGGACTTCCCAGTTG
Organism: Oreotragus oreotragus; assembly: GCA_006410675.1. Taxonomy (NCBI): domain Eukaryota; kingdom Metazoa; phylum Chordata; class Mammalia; order Artiodactyla; family Bovidae; genus Oreotragus; species Oreotragus oreotragus. The sequence goes on along the minus strand of SJYX01013054.1, from coordinate 474,384 downwards.
GCACAGTGGTAAAGGATCCACCTTTGAGTCAAGAGATACAGGAGACACAGGAGGCCTAGGTTAGATCCCTGGGTCGGGAACATCCCCTGGAGTAGGAAATGGCAACCCACTCTGGGCTGGAAGATTCCATGGATGAGGAAAGTGGTGGGTTACAGTCCATGGGGTCTCAAAGAATCAGACACGACTGAGCATGCTCATTTACCAATTTTACCTACACATAGATTTTAATGCTGATGAATAACTATTTACTACGTAGTCTTTAGCCACTCACTATCCTGATGGTTCCTCACTTGTAAATGAGAAAAATGATGTCCAATTTAGGTACTTATTTTTAAATTTAATTTAAAAAATCCTATATTGAAATACAGTTCATTAACAGTGTTTTGTTGGTTTCAGTTATTAGCAAGCTGATTGAGTTATACATATATGTGAATCTCTATGCTTTTTTCAAATTCCTTTCCCATTTAGTTTATTACAGAACATTAGGCAGAGTTGGCTGTGCTATACAGTAAGTCATTGTTAACTATTTTAAATATAGTTACATGCACACAGCAATCCCATGCACCCACTTTATCCCTCTCCTCAACCTTTCCTCTTTGCTAACCATACATTGGTTTATTTTTAGAATAGACAATCACATATTTTGGGTTGGCCAAAAAGTTACTTCAGGGTTTTGCATAAGATGTTACAGAACATTTTGAGTGAACATTTTGGCCAATCCAAGATAAAGTCCCCAGAATGGAACCTCTCCAAGGTACTCAAAAAATACTCTAAACTCCTCATCCTAAAAGCCTTTTAGCATAATCTTACACATAAATAATTAACAGTTAATATGTAAAGTGTTTATTAAGACACTTAATCCTCATAGCAACCCTAAGAAGTTGGTACTTAGCAGTTATCTTCCAGTTTTTTTTTTTTTTTTAAACAAAAAACCTTAAAAAAAGAAGAAAAAAAATTAAACAAAACAAAGGTTGTTGCCCAAGACACAGGGAGGTTAAACCACTGGCCACTGTCACACAGTACTGGAGCAGGAAAAAGGATGCGCTCTGGCTCCAGGAAGCCACTTTTAATCATGATGCTAGAAGATGATCTTGCATAAATCAGGTACCTCACTTGTAAAATGGAGCTTACAATACCAAATTCATAGGCTGCATGTAGCCCAAATGTGTATGTACATTCAAGCAATAATTATTCAGGGAATATTTGTCATGTGCCAGAGAGCATATAGATTAGCTAAAACTTGGTGAAATTAGACAAATATGAAAGCTTTGAGCAGACAGAGTTGAATAGGATCATGATTCAACTAGCTGGATTTTAATTCCTTTTGATTCCTTGATTTGTGATGTCCAACCTGCCCAGCTATACATTGTCAGCCTAGCAGAGACTAGACTAAAACTTCTTAGAAGGGAACTAGATAAATGCATTTTCTACCTTGGTGGGGCTTATACATGTTGAACATGCATTTTAAAAGTTTTACGAACTCTAAAGCATGGCAGAGGGCAAAATGCACTCAAGATCGTTATTACTGTCATTTTTATCTCTGATCAACCTCATTATTAGCCATGATGACATTAACAAGCCACAAAGCTAGCAGAAAATGCTGGCAAATATTTAACAATTAGCTTCCAGAAAAAAACACAGCCCTGATTGGTATCTTTCTTCCACTTTCTGTGGAATAAATACTCCTGCTGTGGCCCATTTCAAGCTTCCTGCTTGATGTCACCAAACCTGGATTCCAGGAGAGATGAGCATCACCAGCTCTCGTGAGCCGGAAGGAGGGAGTCCAGGCCCTCCCAGAGGGCAGTGATGAAAAAGGACATCATTAGAAGCTGCTTTGGGGGAGTGGGGGAACAGGAAGAAGGAGGTGATGGAGAATGTTCTATAGTTTGTATTTGAGCTCAGTTCTATTGGACTCCAAAGTCATAGTTTTCCCACCCGCTAGGGCTCTGAAAAACTTTCCTGTAGAGTCTATGTCTCTATCAGAGGGTTTGGGGCTTTTTGTCCTGGATGCTGCTGCCAACTGGAGAATCAGTGATTCGGTCCTGCAGCTGTTTCTTGTGCATCATGTATACAGACAACTCTGTGTTGCTCCCCACAGATGACATCCGGGGAAGAAGATTTAGGACGTCATATCAGTAAGGGACTGAGGGTCCAGTGAGAGGCAGACATGGCCACGGTCTGCGGGGCCACCTGATCTGCTGATGACAGCACAGAGCCTGCAGTTGGGCTGGTGGGAGGGGACAGTAGTGGCATGGTGAACTCCAAATGGGGGCATCAGAGAAGACTTCCTGGAGGAAGATGGGGGGCTGGGTTTGGAGGAAGAAAAAGACCAGATGTTCTCCTTCTCCTTGAGAAACTGTCCCTGTCTACTTGGAGACAGTTAAGAGCAGGCTCAAATGTGCCTTCCACACCGTCAGACCTACAGACGTACAGTTAAGTTAGTTAAGTTGGCCTACAGTTAAGTCAGGTCAATGCTTGGGGATCAATCTCTCACTCCCTTGACCTGGGTTGTGTACCTATTTTCTGTTTTTGTTTTTTTTTTTTTTTCCTTTTTTCTGATAAGCCAAGGACTCTTTGGCTTTAACAGTTTTAAAAATCATTGTAAATTTTTTTGGTAACTTGGTTTTTTATTCTTTTATGGTATTTTTTTTCATTTGAACTTTTGATTTTGTATTGGAGCATAGCTGATTATACCTAGACAGCATATTAAAAAGCAGAGACATTACTTTGCCAACCAAGATCCATCTAGTCAAAGCTATGGTTTTTCCAGTAGTCATGTATGGATGTGAGAGTTGGACTACAAAGAAAGCTGAGCGCTGAAAAACTGTTGCTTCTGAACTGTGTTGTTGGAGAAGACTCTTGAGAGTCCCTTCACTGCAAGGAGATCCAACCAGTCAGTCTTAAAGGGAATCAGTCCTGAATATTCATTGGAAAGTCTGATGCTGAAGCTGAAATTCTGATACTTTGGCCACTTGATGAGAAGAACTGACTCAGTGGAAAAGACCTTGATGGTGGGAAAGATTGAAGGCGGGAGGAGAAGAGGACGACAGAGGATGAGATAACTGGATGGCATCACCGTCTCAACGGACGTGAGTTTGAGTAAGCTCCGGAAATTGGTGATGGACAGGGAAGACCGGTGCTGCAGTCCATGAGGTCAAAAGAGTCAGACTTGACTGAGCGACTGAACTGATAGCCGATTAACCACATTGTGACATTTTCAAGTGAACAGTGGAGGGACTCAACCATAGTATACAAGGATCCATTCAAATACAGGATTTCTAAAAATATTTATTTATTCATTTAATCTATGTATAACTGATTTAATTACAATGTTGTCTTAGTTTCAGACATACAGAATATTAGCCGTTAAAAAGAATCAAATAATGCCACTTGCGGCAACATGAGTGGACCCAGAAATTATCATACTATGTGCAGTAATACAGAGAAAGACAGATATCACATGATATCACTTTAAAATCTAATTTTAAAAATTATATAAATGAATTTATTTGCAGAACAGAAACAGGCTCATGGATTTCAAAAATAGACTTCTGATTACCAAAGGGGAAATGTGGGAGAGGGGTAAATTAAGACCTTGAGATAAATACACACACACTATTCTATATAAAATAGACAATCAACAAGAATCTACTGTGTATCACAGAAATCTCTACTCAGTATTTTGTAATGATCTCTGCCTTAGCTTTTAATTTGTTTATTCATTCAACAATGATTTGTAGGACCCTTGATATAGTATTCATAATAGTAAGTTTTTGTTAAGCATTTACTATGTTCCAAGCACAGCCTCCACTGGCATTTACTCTCTGCAATAATCTAGGAGATGTTATTACTATGTATCTGTCCTGATGAAGAAATGAAAGCATAAAGAACTCCACTAGTGGTTTGGTGAGACGTGACTGAGGTTTAAATCCAGGTAGTGCAGAGGCCAGGCAGGAAGATCTGAATGATACTGTCTTTTGTGACTCGTCATGTGATGGGCAGGGTCTCCAGGGAGCACATGTAGCAGACACAGCCAATGCCTTCTCAGATCTCGGTCTAGGNAACTCCACTAGTGGTTTGGTGAGACGTGACTGAGGTTTAAATCCAGGTAGTGCAGAGGCCAGGCAGGAAGATCTGAATGATACTGTCTTTTGTGACTCGTCATGTGATGGGCAGGGTCTCCAGGGAGCACATGTAGCAGACACAGCCAATGCCTTCTCAGATCTCGGTCTAGGAGGGGAGATGAGTGCAAAGAAGATACGGAATAAACGTATCACTACGATGGACAGTAGGGGGGTAACCTCTCGGTGTCTCACTTTTCTCTGCTGGAAAAGGGGATAATAAAAGTAGAGTCTTGGTATTCTTGTGTAAGGATAAAAGAAGATAATCTGTGTAATTCACCCAGCATAGAACTTGTGATTAAAAAGCCCTCCATCAATACATGTCAGCTATGCTTATTACTTTTTATCTTTACTACCTTCTTAGAGAAGCAGGCTCACTGGAAATGTTTACAGAATAAATGCATGGATGGATTAGAAGCTGGAAGAGTACAGCACATTCTTCACAAGTTACCTGGGAATACTCTTACATTTACGCATGGAGTTTAATATTCCCATACTTGTGAAGCCCCCCAGAAGATTCAGTGCTTTCTGGAAAGCAAAACCCCAAGCCTTCCCCCTCTCCCTCAGCCTCTGGGATGTTTAACGGGGGCAAGTCGGCAGGTCTCATCCCTGTGCCACAAACATTTGTCACAAGGAAGAGTACAGCACATTCTTCACAAGTTACCTGGGAATACTCTTACATTTACGCATGGAGTTTAATATTCCCATACTTGTGAAGCCCCCCAGAAGATTCAGTGCTTTCTGGAAAGCAAAACCCCAAGCCTTCCCCCTCTCCCTCAGCCTCTGGGATGTTTAACGGGGGCAAGTCGGCAGGTCTCATCCCTGTGCCACAAACATTTGTCACAATCTTTGTGGCTGGAAATGTGCAAATACAATGATGCACATCTTCTAAGGGAGTGGTGGAAATCCTATCTAAAGCAGCTGTTTGGGTACCAGCTGCTTGGTAACAAATACATCTTTAATGAAATCAAGCAATCCGGCAACATTGATGGATTGAGAACAATTGCTTTTAAATACAGTCTAGTAGCCAGGACTGTTAACATTCTTTTTCATTCAATTAGTTCAGTTGGTTTGAATTAGAGACACTTGGCTATTAGCTAAGAAAATTAATGCTATCGCCATTCAGCATTAAATCCCCTACCCTTCTTCCCCCTACGCTAATGCAAGGCAGAGCCACCAGCAAGATACATTTTCGAGGATATTCCAACTGTTTGCAAGGAAGGGAGTCTCACAGGAAACCAAATTGGAGACAAATTCCCAAATGGGAACCCATCTCAACCCACAATCTGGAATGAGGGGTGGGGGCTGAGAGGAAGTGACTCAAATTTCTTGAACAGAATCTGACAATTTATCTTGGGGTCTAACCTGACTTTGCATGGTATATTAATACTTCTGAAATCAGATTTCACAATAGGACCATAGGCTTTTGCAGGAAGGTGTTCCATTCACCATAGAACATATCTCAACAAAAGGAAGCACTACGCATCCTGTCACTCAAATGAGAAGCCTGGGAATGATCCGTGGACTCTCTCCTTTCCTACTCTTTTTATCAAATGGGTCCCCAAACTCTGGGAAGTCTACGTAGTGCATCTCTTTTCAGTCTGCCCTTTCTTTTCATTTCTGCATCTCTAGGGAGGGACCTCGTCATGGTTCCTTACCTTGGTTAATGTTTTCATGGCCTTAACTGGCTTGCCTACCTTAATCTCCCTCCTGCCCACCAGTCCTAGGAATTTGGAGGTATCGGTTTGCTGGGTTGTTATGACAAATGGCATAGACTAAGGGAGCTTAATAACTGATGCTTATATTCTCACAGTCTGAGGGGCTGGAGGTCCAAGAGCCAGGTGTGGGTAGGTTAGGTACTTTCTGAGGTCCCTTTTCTTGGGTTAAGAATGGCCACCTGCTGTTGTCTTGTCATAAGGTTGCCCCTCGGTCTGTGTGTTGTTCGTGTCCCGATCATCTCAACTTGGAAGAATATCAGTCATGTTGGATTAGGGCTCACTCTGATGACCTCTTTTTACATTCTTCAGCTCTGTAAAGGCTCTTTCTCCAAAGACAGTCATATTTTGACATTAGGACTCAATAGATGAATTTTGAAGGAACACATTTCAGACTAAACTGGAAAGTCAAAAATAGAAGTGGTCTACTCTATTTCCTTAAGCCCTGTGTAGATCCCTGTGGGCCTCAGGGTAAGGTCAAGTCCCTCAGCTCCACCCAGGAGGCCTTCCATGCTCTGCAGTTTAGTCTCTAAGTGATGTCCATCTCTTGCCACCCCACGGACTAAAGCCTGCCAGGCTTCTTTGTCCATGGGATTTTCCAGCAAGAATACCAGAGTTTGCCACTTCCTTCTCCAGCGGGTCTTCCCTATCCAGGGATCAAAGCTGGGCCTCCTGCACTTGAGGCAGATTCTCTACCGACTGAACTGCCACGGAAACCCATACTCTGGGGCCCTGATTGTCCTTCAGTGTATCTCTTCTCTCTTCCCTAAAATGGAGTTTCTATTTCTGTGTCAGGTACCATTCAAAAGGCTTATGGATACTAATGCACTTCCTTCCTGAAGAACTGAGCTGCAGAAGCAGGATCAGTGACCTTCATTCCAATAGGAGATTCACTGGGCAAGCCCCATGTGTTAATTATCTTTCAGTCCTCCCAGTACTAGACTCTACCTAACACAAGGTCTAGTACCAAGTAGATGCTCAATTGAAAAAGTGAAAGTGTTAGCCACTCAGTCATGTCCTACTGTTTTGTGACCCCATGGACTGTAACCCATCACTTCTGTCCACTGAATTCTCCAGGCAAGAATACTGGAGTGGGTTGCCATTTCCTTCTCCAGCTCATCTTCCCAACCCAGGAATCGAACCCGGGTCTCCTGCATTGCAGGCAGATTCTTTACCATCTGAGCCACCAGGGAANAAACCACTGGCCACTGTCACACAGTACTGGAGCAGGAAAAAGGATGCGCTCTGGCTCCAGGAAGCCACTTTTAATCATGATGCTAGAAGATGATCTTGCATAAATCAGGTACCTCACTTGTAAAATGGAGCTTACAATACCAAATTCATAGGCTGCATGTAGCCCAAATGTGTATGTACATTCAAGCAATAATTATTCAGGGAATATTTGTCATGTGCCAGAGAGCATATAGATTAGCTAAAACTTGGTGAAATTAGACAAATATGAAAGCTTTGAGCAGACAGAGTTGAATAGGATCATGATTCAACTAGCTGGATTTTAATTCCTTTTGATTCCTTGATTTGTGATGTCCAACCTGCCCAGCTATACATTGTCAGCCTAGCAGAGACTAGACTAAAACTTCTTAGAAGGGAACTAGATAAATGCATTTTCTACCTTGGTGGGGCTTATACATGTTGAACATGCATTTTAAAAGTTTTACGAACTCTAAAGCATGGCAGAGGGCAAAATGCACTCAAGATCGTTATTACTGTCATTTTTATCTCTGATCAACCTCATTATTAGCCATGATGACATTAACAAGCCACAAAGCTAGCAGAAAATGCTGGCAAATATTTAACAATTAGCTTCCAGAAAAAAACACAGCCCTGATTGGTATCTTTCTTCCACTTTCTGTGGAATAAATACTCCTGCTGTGGCCCATTTCAAGCTTCCTGCTTGATGTCACCAAACCTAGATTCCAGGAGAGATGAGCATCACCAGCTCTCGTGAGCCGGAAGGAGGGAGTCCAGGCCCTCCCAGAGGGCAGTGATGAAAAAGGACATCATTAGAAGCTGCTTTGGGGGAGTGGGGGAACAGGAAGAAGGAGGTGATGGAGAATGTTCTATAGTTTGTATTTGAGCTCAGTTCTATTGGACTCCAAAGTCATAGTTTTCCCACCCGCTAGGGCTCTGAAAAACTTTCCTGTAGAGTCTATGTCTCTATCAGAGGGTTTGGGGCTTTTTGTCCTGGATGCTGCTGCCAACTGGAGAATCAGTGAGTCGGTCCTGCAGCTGTTTCTTGTGCATCATGTATACAGACAACTCTGTGTTGCTCCCCACAGATGACATCCGGGGAAGAAGATTTAGGACGTCATATCAGTAAGGGACTGAGGGTCCAGTGAGAGGCAGACATGGCCACGGTCTGCGGGGCCACCTGATCTGCTGATGACAGCACAGAGCCTGCAGTTGGGCTGGTGGGAGGGGACAGTAGTGGCATGGTGAACTCCAAATGGGGGCATCAGAGAAGACTTCCTGGAGGAAGATGGGGGGCTGGGTTTGGAGGAAGAAAAAGACCAGATGTTCTCCTTCTCCTTGAGAAACTGTCCCTGTCTACTTGGAGACAGTTAAGAGCAGGCTCAAATGTGCCTTCCACACCGTCAGACCTACAGACGTACAGTTAAGTTAGTTAAGTTGGCCTACAGTTAAGTCAGGTCAATGCTTGGGGATCAATCTCTCACTCCCTTGACCTGGGTTGTGTACCTATTTTCTTTTTTTTTTTTTTTTTTTTTTTCCTTTTTTCTGATAAGCCAAGGACTCTTTGGCTTTAACAGTTTTAAAAATCATTGTAAATTTTTTTGGTAACTTGGTTTTTTATTCTTTTATGGTATTTTTTTTCATTTGAACTTTTGATTTTGTATTGGAGCATAGCTGATTATACCTAGACAGCATATTAAAAAGCAGAGACATTACTTTGCCAACCAAGGTCCATCTAGTCAAAGCTATGGTTTTTCCAGTAGTCATGTATGGATGTGAGAGTTGGACTACAAAGAAAGCTGAGCGCTGAAAAACTGTTGCTTCTGAACTGTGTTGTTGGAGAAGACTCTTGAGAGTCCCTTCACTGCAAGGAGATCCAACCAGTCAGTCTTAAAGGGAATCAGTCCTGAATATTCATTGGAAAGTCTGATGCTGAAGCTGAAATTCTGATACTTTGGCCACTTGATGAGAAGAACTGACTCAGTGGAAAAGACCTTGATGGTGGGAAAGATTGAAGTCGGGAGGAGAAGAGGACGACAGAGGATGAGATAACTGGATGGCATCACCGTCTCAACGGACGTGAGTTTGAGTAAGCTCCGGAAATTGGTGATGGACAGGGAAGACCGGTGCTGCAGTCCATGAGGTCAAAAGAGTCAGACTTGACTGAGCGACTGAACTGATAGCCGATTAACCACATTGTGACATTTTCAGGTGAACAGTGGAGGGACTCAACCATAGTATACAAGGATCCATTCAAATACAGGATTTCTAAAAATATTTATTTATTCATTTAATCTATGTATAACTGATTTAATTACAATGTTGTCTTAGTTTCAGACATACAGCATATTAGCCGTTAAAAAGAATCAAATAATGCCACTTGCGGCAACATGAGTGGACCCAGAAATTATCATACTATGTGCAGTAATACAGAGAAAGACAGATATCACATGATATCACTTTAAAATCTAATTTTAAAAATTATATAAATGAATTTATTTGCAGAACAGAAACAGGCTCATGGATTTCAAAAATAGACTTCTGATTACCAAAGGGGAAATGTGGGAGAGGGGTAAATTAAGACCTTGAGATAAACACGCACACACTATTCTATATAAAATAGACAATCAACAAGAATCTACTGTGTATCACAGAAATCTCTACTCAGTATTTTGTAATGATCTCTGCCTTAGCTTTTAATTTGTTTATTCATTCAACAATGATTTGTAGGACCCTTGATATAGTATTCATAATAGTAAGTTTTTGTTAAGCATTTACTATGTTCCAAGCACAGCCTCCACTGGCATTTACTCTCTGCAATAATCTAGGAGATGTTATTACTATGTATCTGTCCTGATGAAGAAATGAAAGCATAAAGAACTCCACTAGTGGTTTGGTGAGACGTGACTGAGGTTTAAATCCAGGTAGTGCAGAGGCCAGGCAGGAAGGTCTGAATGATACTGTCTTTTGTGACTCGCCATGTGATGGGCAGGGTCTCCAGGGAGCACATGTGGCAGACACAGCCAATGCCTTCTCAGATCTCGGTCTAGGAGGGGAGATGAATGCAAAGAAGAAGATACGGAATAAACGTATCACTACGATGGACAGTAGGGGGGTAACCTCTCGGTGTCTCACTTTTCTCTGCTGGAAAAGGGGATAATAAAAGTAGAGTCTTGGTATTCTTGTGTAAGGATAAAAGAAGATAATCTGTGTAATTCACCCAGCATAGAACTTGTGATTAAAAAGCCCTCCATCAATACATGTCAGCTATGCTTATTACTTTTTATCTTTACTACCTTCTTAGAGAAGCAGGCTCACTGGAAATGTTTACAGAATAAATGCATGGATGGATTAGAAGCTGGAAGAGTACAGCACATTCTTCACAAGTTACCTGGGAATACTCTTACATTTACGCATGGAGTTTAATATTCCCATACTTGTGAAGCCCCCCAGAAGATTCAGTGCTTTCTGGAAAGCAAAACCCCAAGCCTTCCCCCTCTCCCTCAGCCTCTGGGATGTTTAACGGGGGCAAGTCGGCAGGTCTCATCCCTGTGCCACAAACATTTGTCACAATCTTTGTGGCTGGAAATGTGCAAATACAATGATGCACATCTTCTAAGGGAGTGGTGGAAATCCTATCTAAAGCAGCTGTTTGGGTACCAGCTGCTTGGTAACAAATACATCTTTAATGAAATCAAGCAATCCGGCAACATTGATGGATTGAGAACAATTGCTTTTAAATACAGTCTAGTAGCCAGGACTGTTAACATTCTTTTTCATTCAATTAGTTCAGTTGGTTTGAATTAGAGACACTTGGCTATTAGCTAAGAAAATTAATGCTATCGCCATTCAGCATTAAATCCCCTACCCTTCTTCCCCCTACGCTAATGCAAGGCAGAGCCACCAGCAAGATACATTTTCGAGGATATTCCAACTGTTTGCAAGGAAGGGAGTCTCACAGGAAACCAAATTGGAGACAAATTCCCAAATGGGAACCCATCTCAACCCACAATCTGGAATGAGGGGTGGGGGCTGAGAGGAAGTGACTCAAATTTCTTGAACAGAATCTGACAATTTATCTTGGGGTCTAACCTGACTTTGCATGGTATATTAATACTTCTGAAATCAGATTTCACAATAGGACCATAGGCTTTTGCAGGAAGGTGTTCCATTCACCATAGAACATATCTCAACAAAAGGAAGCACTACGCATCCTGTCACTCAAATGAGAAGCCTGGGAATGATCCGTGGACTCTCTCCTTTCCTACTCTTTTTATCAAATGGGTCCCCAAACTCTGGGAAGTCTACGTAGTGCATCTCTTTTCAGTCTGCCCTTTCTTTTCATTTCTGCATCTCTAGGGAGGGACCTCGTCATGGTTCCTTACCTTGGTTAATGTTTTCATGGCCTTAACTGGCTTGCCTACCTTAATCTCCCTCCTGCCCACCAGTCCTAGGAATTTGGAGGTATCGGTTTGCTGGGTTGTTATGACAAATGGCATAGACTAAGGGAGCTTAATAACTGATGCTTATATTCTCACAGTCTGAGGGGCTGGAGGTCCAAGAGCCAGGTGTGGGTAGGTTAGGTACTTTCTGAGGTCCCTTTTCTTGGGTTAAGAATGGCCACCTGCTGTTGTCTNCCCTCCTGCCCACCAGTCCTAGGAATTTGGAGGTATCGGTTTGCTGGGTTGTTATGACAAATGGCATAGACTAAGGGAGCTTAATAACTGATGCTTATATTCTCACAGTCTGAGGGGCTGGAGGTCCAAGAGCCAGGTGTGGGTAGGTTAGGTACTTTCTGAGGTCCCTTTTCTTGGGTTAAGAATGGCCACCTGCTGTTGTCTCGTCATAAGGTTGCCCCTCGGTCTGTGTGTTGTTCGTGTCCCGATCATCTCAACTTGGAAGAATATCAGTCATGTTGGATTAGGGCTCACTCTGATGACCTCTTTTTACATTCTTCAGCTCTGTAAAGGCTCTTTCTCCAAAGACAGTCATATTTTGACATTAGGACTCAATAGATGAATTTTGAAGGAACACATTTCAGACTAAACTGGAAAGTCAAAAATAGAAGTGGTCTACTCTATTTCCTTAAGCCCTGTGTAGATCCCTGTGGGCCTCAGGGTAAGGTCAAGTCCCTCAGCTCCACCCAGGAGGCCTTCCATGCTCTGCAGTTTAGTCTCTAAGTGATGTCCATCTCTTGCCACCCCACGGACTAAAGCCTGCCAGGCTTCTTTGTCCATGGGATTTTCCAGCAAGAATACCAGAGTTTGCCACTTCCTTCTCCAGCGGGTCTTCCCTATCCAGGGATCAAAGCTGGGCCTCCTGCACTTGAGGCAGATTCTCTACCGACTGAACTGCCACGGAAACCCATACTCTGGGGCCCTGATTGTCCTTCAGTGTATCTCTTCTCTCTTCCCTAAAATGGAGTTTCTATTTCTGTGTCAGGTACCATTCAAAAGGCTTATGGATACTAATGCACTTCCTTCCTGAAGAACTGAGCTGCAGAAGCAGGATCAGTGACCTTCATTCCAATAGGAGATTCACTGGGCAAGCCCCATGTGTTAATTATCTTTCAGTCCTCCCAGTACTAGACTCTACCTAACACAAGGTCTAGTACCAAGTAGATGCTCAATTGAAAAAGTGAAAGTGTTAGCCACTCAGTCATGTCCTACTGTTTTGTGACCCCATGGACTGTAACCCATCACTTCTGTCCACTGAATTCTCCAGGCAAGAATACTGGAGTGGGTTGCCATTTCCTTCTCCAGCTCATCTTCCCAACCCAGGAATCGAACCCGGGTCTCCTGCATTGCAGGCAGATTCTTTACCATCTGAGCCACCAGGGAAGCCCATATGATCAATTAGAAATTGTTGAATGAAGTATGTTCAAACCAATATTTTATCTTCTATGCAGCTGTGTGTACTCAGAAGACAGCATCCTGGAAAGCAAGGGGTGTTTAGGACTGACCTGTTTATCTCCTTGTGGGCTTGGAGGTTTATCTGAAACATCATACCACTATTCCTGATGAGAATACAGGGCCCTCCCCTCTGGGGATGGCCTTACAGGGGGATCTGCTGTACTTTGGCCGTGAGCACTCCTCCTTGAGACTACCTTCAGAGGCTGATGGAACATTTTCTGATGGGAAATTTTCCACATTTGAGTTTACTTCCCTGCCACTGGGGATGCAGACAGTGATGTGTTTGGACTGGAAACTTGATGAGGCTCAAATCGGCAGGGTTTCCTCCACTCTTTCCTCCACAGAGTTGCTCTAAGAGCCTTTCGGTATCACTGAGAGTTGGGTTTGGGAACATCATTTTTTCCCAGGATAACTAAGAAAAAAGTACTTTAGGGTTGGGATGGGAGTGTTTTCAGCATTTGGGAATAAAGCTAATCTTGTCAGTCCTCTTTTTCTTATTAGTTTGCTCAGCACTTAAATTACCAGAAGTTCATAAGAGAACTGATTTTAAACTAAAGCATTATTTGAAGAAACCATACCTAACTTAGTAGATGAACCAGGCTTGTAACAGAATAAGGAATCCCAAGTTGCCCCCAAGATTTAAGAAATCAGATCTAGACTGAAAAGCATAAGAAATCAGGGAAGAAAATTTTGACACTTTAACCTAAACATTTTGAATTTTGGACTTTTAACTCAGAAGAAACAAAAACTCAAAATCTTTTAAAGTAAAGAAATCTTTGAGATGTGTGTGTGTGTGTGTGTGTGTGTATTTTTGGCCGAGCCACAAGGCATGAGAGATCATAGTTCCCTAACCAAGTATCAAGCCTGTGGCCCTACTGCAGTAGAAGCATGTAGTCCTAACCACTGGACCACCAAGGAAGCCCCAAGAAATCTTTCATTTCTTTGAGATTCATCTTGCCAAGGGATTTCATCTTCAAACTACACTTTCCCCACTGATATTGAGAAGGGTTTATATTGTAGTTTGAGCAGCTCTGATATCGACATTTGATACGTGGAGTGCCTTTGTGCATTTAATTATGAGCCTGTCTTCCTGCTTCCTTGTGTCTCACCACAGAACGTCTGATGGGGACACTGGCTGGAGATCACTTGGGACAGGAAAAGGGAAACGAGTCAAGTTTAGACTCAGTGAAATAAGGCTTGTTGACCCATATCAGAGCCTTCTTGTAGCAAAATCTAAACAGTTTCCCAGGGGCCCTGGGAGCCACACAGAGGAGCAGGGGTTAGCATCAGGCCAGGAGTGTGGGGAAGACCAATAAGATCCCCTCTCTCTGTTGACCCCCTTCCGGGAACAGCAGGATCACATGCTGGGTTTTCAAGCCCACTGTGATGCGAACATGCTCATCTGGGGAGTAAGGGTGATGCCTTTTCCCTTGCTGTGTTTCCTTTTACCTTTCTTCCTTTTACCGCCTCCTTCCTGGCTTTCTGCTTCCTCTTTCCTGATGAGTGAACACGGGAATGAGTACATTAACCAGCCTTTTCCCCAGCTTCCCTGAGAGATCCTCCGCAGCCTCTTATCATGGAGGGGTGAATTCCAGCTCCACAGGGCCTGTGGATGGTAGTGAAAGTGCATTCCTTTCTGAGAGTCTCTTAGCAGACCCGTCTGCCTTTTACTCTGAGCTCTGTCCTCTGACTCAGCTTGATCGTAGTGAAAGCGATATGTTGGCCTTGGTCTGTTGTATGCCTTGTCGTGTTTCTCCACTTGTTCTGATTCTAAAGAGGATGGAGGGGGGCTTCTTACTGAGCAGAGACCTTGGAGACCTCGGCCCCTTGTCTATTCCTTGCAGTTTTCACGGCCCCTGGCACACTGGCGGAGGGGAGGCTTCAGGAGGGTCACCTGGCAGAGGAAGGAGGGTCCAGCCAGGACTCCCCATTCCCAGAGAGGCTGTTTCTTTGGAACCACCCACTTTGTTGTCTGTGTCCCCTTACCACTCCAAGAAAATAGCTACATTAGGTGTCCGGTACCATGCTGTGTGTGTGTGGGCCCTTTCATCTTCGAAACAATGATGTTGGGTTCCTTGGGAGACAGAGCATCAGAGCTGATAGATGAATTGCTTCCCAAAACAGTGAAGCTGGGACTCAATCCGGGATGCATTTCAAAGATCCTGGCTTGCTCCATCAGAGGCCAGGACTGCCCCTCATTTCTGGGACCAGAAGGGCAGACCCTGCCTCCATTTCTGACTTTGCCACTTAGATCATGAAGCCTGGCAAGGTCCCTGAACCTCCGAAGCTCAGACCCCATCACTGAAAGGAGGCAGCCTGACCCTCACGCCTGGTTCATCATACACACAAGTACGACCATGAATATCACACACCATTTTCATCACAGAATCAGAACCTAGGTATAGCTTATGGCTCTCAAGGCAAGCAAAGATACAAGCAAGAACATCCTGTTTCCACCCCCTTCAAGTTTTCACTTCAGTCCTCTTAGAAAAGCTTTGGTGTCACAGATGCCTCCTCTGAGCCTTTAGAAGTTCAGCCTGAATTAGGATCTGACAAGGGAGTCCTTTGCTACTGCTTCTCTTCTCTTTCAAGATTAAAAGAAAAGTCTAAACAGACGGCCTTCTGCTTAGCATAGCGAGCTCCTCACATAAGCAGGCTGACTGCACTGTCAGACTGAAGGGAGGCCCCCACTGTATGCACCCGGGCTTCTCCCTGCCCCTGTCGCTCAGAGCCCACCTGCCACTCCTCCGGCACAAGCCGGGGAGGCCCAGCTCAGCCGTGGTGGCTTTGTCTCCTATCGGCTGCTCTACCTTTGTTTAGCTTCCAACCTCTTGCCTTCTGTTCATCTTCCCTCTCACTTGAAGTCTTACATTCTGGACCACACCCTTCACCCCCTTGACCTCCCCCACCAGCTCGCATGGACCACAGGCAGCGTTTCATGTGGGGCCCCAAAGAGGCCATTGGAAGCCAGCTATGTAAGGCCTCATCCACTCCAGCTCTTGCCAAGAGAACCAAGCCATCAAGAACCTCATTCCATGTTCCTTCAGCCCCCAAACCTTTGCTCAGGCTCTTTCCTGCTCCTCAAATCAATTGCCCCTCTGGCTTCTTAGATGGTACAGAATCTGCCTGACAATACAGGAGACACAAGAGACACAGGGTTGATCCCTGGGTCAGGAAGATCCCCTGGAGAAGGAAATGGCTCCCCATTCCAGTATTCTTGCCTGGAAAATTCCACGGGCAGAAGAGCCTGCAGGGTGCAGTCCATGGGGCTGCAAAGAGTGGGACACGACTGAGTGACTGAGCTCCGGCTGTCTTCCCACTTGTCCAAACCACACCCTCAAAAGCTTAGGAGAACCCCAGATTGGGCTCTTCCTTGAAGGCCTCTAGGGCTCCCCAAGACAGAAGGAATCTTTTCTCCTCTGTGTTCCCACCACTACTGATTTACAGTTCTATAACTACGTTATTCTCGGTCAGATCTTACCTTCATCTGTGTGATAGCTCCTCTCCCAGGAGAGTATGAATTTTCTGCAAGCAGGGACCACTTGGTATTATAATGATCTCCATTACATGCCTGACGAGGGTCCACCAACATCTGGAGAGGCACCAACTCATGGCTCTTCGGGCACTGCCAGCAGGATGCTGGGCACCTTCGAAAATTTTCAATTTACTTAAATTCAGAGTTGCTCTCTGAATCTGAAAAGGAGGCTAAGTGCGCAGATTCCAGGGTATTCTTGTGAAGACAATGTGATCATATGTGAGAAAGTGTGCAATGTGCAGTTCACTCTCAGAGAACGCCCTCGATCTGCCACTGAATCACAGGACTCATTTGCAAGCCCTTGTCTGATTCAGTTCAGTTCAGTCGCTCAGTCGTGTCCGACTCTTTGCAACTCCATGAATCACAGCACGCCAGGCCTCCCTCTCCATCACCAACTCCCGGAGTTCACTCAGATTCACGTCCATCGAGTCCGTGATGCCATCCAGCCATCTCATCCTCGGTCGTCCCCTTCTCCTCCTGCCCCCAATCCCCCCAAGCATCAGAATCTTTTCCAATGAGTCAACTTTTCACATGAGGAGGCCAAAGTACTGAAGTTTCAGCTTTAGCATCAGTCCTTTCAAAGAAATCCCAGGGTTGATCTCCTTCAGAATGGATTGGCTAGATCTCCTTGCAGTCCAAGGGACTCTCAGGAGTCTTCTCCAACACCACAGTTCAAAAGCATCAATTCTTGAGCGCTCAGCTTTCTCCATAGTCCAACTTTCACATCCATACATGACCACAGGAAAAACCATAGCCTTGACTAGGCAGACCTTAGTCGGCAAAGTAATGTCTCTGCTTTTGAATATACTATCCAGGTTGGTCATAACTTTTCTTCCAAGGAGTAAGCGTCTTCTAATTTCATGGCTGCAGTCACCATCTGCAGTGATTTTGGAGCCCAAAAAATTAAAGTCTGACACTGTTTCCCCATCTACTTCCCATGAAGTAATGGGACTGGATGCCATGATCTTCATTTTCTGAATGTTGTCTGATTAGGTCTTTCATTTTTTAATTTATTGAAGGGTGGTTGATTTATAATATTGCATTAGTTTCAAGTGTACAGCTTAGTGATTCAGTTTTACTCAGATTACATTCTATTACAGGTTCTTACAAAATTGTTGCTACTGTTGTTTAGTCACGTTCGACTCTTTGTGATGCCGTGGACTGCAGCCCGCCAAACTCCTTTGTCCATGGGATTTTCCAGGCAAGAATACTGGAGTGGGTTCTTATTTCCTTCCCTGGGAGATCTGCCTGACAAGTGATCGAATCCACATCTGACAAGTGGATTCTTGATCATTGAGCCACCAGTTCAGTTCAGTTCAGTTCAGTCGCTCAGTCATGTCCGACTCTTTGCGACCCCATGAATCGCAGCACGCCAGGCCTCCCTATTCATCACCATCTCCCGGAGTTCACTCAGACTCACGTCCATCGAGTCCGTGATGCCATCCAGCCATCTCATCCTCGGTCGTCCCCTTCTCCTCCTGCCCCCAATCCCTCCCAGCATCAGAGTCTTTTCCAATGAGTCAACTCTTCGCATGAGGTGGCCAAAGTACTGGAGTTTCAGCTTTAGCATCATTCCTTCCAAAGAAATCCCAGGGTTGATCTCCTTCAGAATGGACTGGTTGGATCTCCTTGCAGTCCAAGGGACTCTCAAGAGTCTTCTCCAACACCACAGTTCAAAAGCATCAATTCTTCGGCGCTCAGCTTTCTTCACAGTCCAACTTTCACATCCATACATGACCACAGGAAAAACCATAGCCTTGACTAGGCGGACCTTAGTCGGCAAAGTAATGTCTCTGCTTTTGAATATACTATCCAGGTTGGTCATAACTTTTCTTCCAAAGAGTAAGCGTCTTCTAATTTCATGGCTGCAGTCACCATCTGCAGTGATTTTGGAGCCCAAAAAATTAAAGTCTGACACTGTTTCCCCATCTACTTCCCATGAAGTAATGGGACTGGATGCCATGATCTTCATTTTCTGAATGTTGTCTGATTAGGTCTTTCATTTTTTAATTTATTGAAGGGTGGTTGATTTATAATATTGCATTAGTTTCAAGTGTACAGCTTAGTGATTCAGTTTTACTCAGATTACATTCTATTACAGGTTCTTACAAAATTGTTGCTACTGTTGTTTAGTCACGTTCGACTCTTTGTGATGCCGTGGACTGCAGCCCGCCAAACTCCTCTGTCCATGGGATTTTCCAGGCAAGAATACTGGAGTGGGTTCTTATTTCCTTCCCTGGGAGATCTGCCTGACAAGTGATCGAATCCACATCTGACAAGTGGATTCTTTATCATTGAGCCACCAGTTCAGTTCAGTTCAGTTCAGTCGCTCAGTCATGTGAGCAGCCGTGAAGAGACAACCCGCGCCCAAGGTAAGAGAAACCCAAATAAGATGGTAGATGTTGCAAGAGGGCATCAGAGGGCAGACACACTGAAACCATACTCACAGAAAACTAGTCAATCTAATCACACTAGGACCACAGCCTTATCTAACTCAATGAAACCAAGCCATGCCTGCAGGGCAACCCAAGGCGGGCGGGTCATGGTGGAGAGGTCTGACAGAATGTGGTACACTAGAGAAGGGAATGGCAAGCCACTTCAGTATTCTTGCCTTGAGAACCCCATGAACAGTATGAAAAGGCAAAATGATAGGATATCAAAAGAGAATCTCCCCAGGTCGTTAGGTGCCCAATATGCTACTGGAGATCAGTGGAGAAATAACTCCAGAAAGAATGAAGGGATGGAGCCAAAGCAAAAACAATACCCAGTTGTGCATGTGACTGGTGATAGAAGCAAGATCCGATGCTGTAAAGAACAATATTGCATAGGAACCTGGAATGTCAGGTCCATGAATCAAGGCAAATTGGAAGTGGTCAAACAAGAGATGGCAAGGGTGAACGTCGACATTCTAGGAATCAGCGAACTAAAATGGACTGGAATGGGTGAATTTAACTCAGATGACCATTATATCTACTACTGCGGGCAGGAATCCCTCAGAAGAAATGGAGTAGCCATCATGGTCAACAAAAGAGTCCGAAATGCAGTACTTGGATGCAATCTCAAAAACGACAGAATGATCTCTGTTCGTTTCCAAGGCAAACCATTCAATATCACAGTTATCCAAGTCTATGCCCCAACCAGTAATGCTGAAGAAGCTGAAGTTGAACGGTTTTATGAAGACCTACAAGACCTTGTAGAACTAACACCCAAAAAAGATGTCCTTTTCATTATAGGGGACTGGAATGCTAAAGTAGGAAGTCAAGAAACACCTGGAGTAACAGGCAAATTTGGCCTTGGAATGCGGAATGAAGCAGGGCAAAGACTAATAGAGTTTTGCCAAGAAAATGCACTGGTCATAGCAAACACCCTCTTCCAGCAACACAAGAGAAGACTCTACACATGGACATCACCAGATGGTCAACACCGAAATCAGATTGATTATATTCTTTGCAGCCAAAGATGGAGAAGCTCTATACAGTCAACAAAAACAAGACCAGGAGCTGACTGTGGCTCAGATCATGAACTCCTTATTTCCAAATTCAGACTTAAATTGAAGAAAGTAGGGAAAACCGCTAGACCATTCAGGTATGACCTAAATCAAATCCCTTATGATTATACAGTGGAAGTGAGAAATAGATTTAAGGGCCTAGATCTGATAGACAGAGTTCCTGATGAACTATGGAATGAGGTTCGTGACATTGTACAGGAGACAGGGATCAAGACCATCCCCATGGAAAAGAAATGCAAAAAAGCAAAATGGCTGTCTGGAGAAGCCTTACAAATAGCACTGAAAAGAAGAGAGGCGAAAAGCAAAGGAGAAAAGAAAAGATATAAGCATCTGAATGCAGAGTTCCAAAGAATAGCAAGAAGAGATAAGAAAGCCTTCTTCAGCAATCAATGCAAAGAGATAGAGGAAAACAACAGAATGGGAAAGACTAGAGATCTCTTCAAGAGAATTGGAGATACCAAGGGAACATTTCATGCAAAGATGGGCTCGATAAAGGATAGAAATGGTATGGACCTAACAGAAGCAGAAGATATTAAGAAGAGGTGGCAAGAATACACAGAAGAACTGTACAGAAAAGATCTTCACGACCCAGATAATCATGAGGATGTGATCACTAATCTAGAGCCAGACATCTTGGAATGTGAAGTCAAGTGGGCCTTAGAAAGCATCACTAAGAACAAAGCTAGTGGAGGTGATGGAATTCCAGTTGAGCTGTTTCAAATCCTGGAAGATGATGCTGTGAAAGTGCTGCACTCAATATGCCAGCAAATTTGGAAAACTCAGCAGTGGCCACAGGACTGGAAAAGGTCAGTTTTCATTCCAATTCCAAAGAAAGGCAATGCCAAAGAATGCTCAAACTACCGCACAATTGCACTCATCTCACACGCTAGTAAAGTAATGCTCAAAATTCTCCAAGCCAGGCTTCAGCAATATGTGAACCGTGAACTCCCTGATGTTCAAGCTGGTTTTAGAAAAGGCAGAGGAACCAGAGATCAAATTGCCCACCTCCGCTGGATCATGGAAAAAGCAAGAGAGTTCCAGAAAAACATCTATTTCTGCTTGATTGACCTAGCCAAAGCTTTTGACTGTGTGGATCACAATAAACTGTGGAAAATTCTGAAAGAGATGGGAATACCAGACCACCTAACCTGCCTCTTGAGAAATCTGTATGCAGGTCAGGAAGCAACAGTTAGAACTGGACATGGAACAACAGACTGGTTCCAAATAGGAAAAGGAGTACGTCAAGGCTGTATGTTGTCACCCTGCTTATTTAACTTATATTGAGCCACCAGGGAAGCCCTATTGCATGATATTGAGTCTAAATCCCTATCGGAGAAGGCAGTGGCACCCACTCCAGTCCTCTTGCCTGGAAAATCTCATGGATGCAGGAGCCTGGTGGGCTGCAGTCCATGGGGTTGCTGAGAGTCAGACACAACTGAGTGACTTCACTTTCACTTTTCACTTTCATGCGTTGGAGAAGGAAATGCACTATACTATACAGTAAATCCTTATTGCTTGTTTATTTTATATATAGCAATTTCTGTCTATTAACCCCATACTTTTCATTTGTCCCTCTCTTTCTTGATTCATTTTTAATTCTAAACCTTTTTTAAAAAAGATTTTTTTGTCCTCCATCTTTATTTGCCTATTCTATCCTATAGTATCTGTTCAAGGACTTGAACCTTTTCTCTGGGAAAATGTGTTAGTAGGAAAAAAATGTACAATGGTCTGAGATGACTTAAGTTATTCTTGTGATTTTGATTGTAAAAGTCACTCAGTTGGGTCCAGCTCTTCACAACCCCATGGACTATACAGTTATTCTTAGTTACAGCAATATATACATGACATAAAAGTTATCATCTGAACTATCTTTAAGTGGCATCAACATACATTCGCATTACTGTGCAGCCATCTTCCTGCAGATGGTGACTGCAGCCATGAAATTAAAAGATGCTTGCTCCTTGGAAGAAAAACTATGACCAACCTAGACAGCATATTAAAAAGGAGAGACATTACTTTGCCGACAAAGATCTGTCTAGTCAAAACTATGGTTTTTCCAGTAGTCATATATGGGTGTGAGAGTTGGACCATAAAGAAGGCTGNGCCATGAAATTAAAAGATGCTTGCTCCTTGGAAGAAAAACTATGACCAACCTAGACAGCATATTAAAAAGGAGAGACATTACTTTGCCGACAAAGATCTGTCTAGTCAAAACTATGGTTTTTCCAGTAGTCATATATGGGTGTGAGAGTTGGACCATAAAGAAGGCTGAGCACTGAAGGACTGATGCTTTTGAACTGTGGTTTGGGGAAGACTCTTGAGAATCCCTTGGATTGCAAGGAGATTAAGTCCTGAATATTGATTGGAAGGTGCTGAAGCTGAAACTCCAAAACTTTGGCCACCTGATGTGAAGGGCTGACTCAGTGGACAAACTCTGATGCTGGGAAAGATTGAAGGCAGAAGGAGAAGGGGATGACAGAAGACGAGGTGGTTGGATGGCATCACTGAACTGATGGACATGAGTTTGAGCAAGCTCCAGGAACTGGTGATGGACAGGGAGGCCTGGCGTGCTATAGTCCAGGGGGTCACAGGGCATTGGACATGATTGAGTGACTGAAGTGATCACCACAGCTCATCTCCAGGCTTTTTTCATTTTGGAAAATATCAAACATTAACTCCATTAAAACAGTGTCTCTCCATAGCCCCTGCCAAGCCACTGGCACCCACCATTCTACTTTCTGATCCCACGAATTTGACTATGCTAGCTTCCTTATATAAACGGAATTATAGACTATCTGCCCCTTTTTGATCAGCTTGTCTCATTTAGCCCCTTCAAGGTTCATCCATGTTGTAGCCTGTGTGTCAGAATTTCACATTAAAATTTTTGTTGTTGTTGTTGACTAGTATTCCATTTTGTGTATCCATTCATTTGTCATAAATATTTGGGTTGCTTCCAGTGAAATGACTATTTCTGGATTGATAAAGATTCATAGCAGACATTTTCAGGAATCCTCTCCCCTTCTCCTCAATAAGAGAGGAATAAGATTGACCTTGGTTTGAATTTCAGTTCTGTTTTTACTGTATCTGTATCTTCAGGTCATAATGTCTCACCACCACTGATTTCTACTTAAGGGTAAGGATGCCTACCTGGCCAGGTGACTACAAGACACTGGGGCCACTTATTGTGTTCAGCTGGGGCCCTGACACACCAGACAAGTGGCATCTGATACTCTTAGCTTTCTGGGCAATTGTGACATGCCCACGTCCTGAGGTCCTCCCTTTCTGAGGAACTCCATCACTCAGGGAGGACTTTCTTGGCTCTTGAGGAGACACATGGGCTTTCCCCCTTCGTCACTGGGGTCTGCAGACAGTTTTGATAAGGTAACAGGAAGTCATGTGGGTTATGAATTGACATACTTGACTCCACTTGTATTATTGTTCTCTGTACATCACAATCAAAATTGAGAGTACTTTGAAACATGTATTGCAAGGCTGTCATGTTACCATTTTTTTTTAAACTTTCTGAAATGTCTTCTCGTCCGCCCATGTCCTTCAGTTTAGCAAATGCTTCCTGAGAGTGTACACCCTGGGTTGGGTGTCTTGTCATGATATGGAAGAGAGCGATGAGCTGAGCAGAGTCTCTGCCCCTAAGAGCTTACTGTGTAAGGAGCGGGGGGCGTGCCCAGCAGCACTCTTGTTTTTCAGTCTCTCATTCACATCCAACTCCAAGCCTACAGCATGCTGGGCTTCCCTGTCTTTCACTGTCTCCCAGAGTTTGCTCAATCTCATGTCCATTGAGTCAGTGATGCCATCCAACCATCTCATCCTCTTTCACTTCCTTCTTCTCCTGCCCTCAATCTTTCCCAGCATCAGGGGCTTTTCCAATGAGTTGGCTCTTCACATCAGGTGGCCAAAAGTATTAAAACTTTAGCTTCTGCATCAGTCCTTCCAGTGAATATTCAGGGTTGATTTCCTTTAGGATTGACTGGTTGGGTCTCCTTGCAGTCCACAGGACTCTCAGAAGTCTTCTCCAGCACCACAATTAGAAAGTATGGATTATTTGGCACTCAGCCTTCTTTGTGGTCCAAGTCTCACAACCATANTGCATCAGTCCTTCCAGTGAATATTCAGGGTTGATTTCCTTTAGGATTGACTGGTTGGGTCTCCTTGCAGTCCACAGGACTCTCAGAAGTCTTCTCCAGCACCACAATTAGAAAGTATGGATTATTTGGCACTCAGCCTTCTTTGTGGTCCAAGTCTCACAACCATACATGACTACATTGCTGGGAAAGTGATGTCTCTGCTTTTTATCATGCTGTCTAGGTTTGTTTGCCCATTTGCTATAAAACAATAGTGTATTAAATGGCATTAAACTGAAGGATAAGATGGGATTCCCTGGTGGCTCAGTGGTTAAGAATCCGCCTTCCAATGCAGGGCATACGGGTTTCCCTCTTCAGGGATCTAAGATCCCACATGCTGTGGGGCAACTAAGCCCACGTGCTTCAGCACGAGAAGCCCACTCGTGTTTGCAGCCACCCAGTCGTGTTCAGCTCTTTGCGACTCCAATACTGTTGCCACCAGGCTCCTCTGTCTGTGGAATTTTCCCTGTGACTAAAGGAGATACTAGAGTGGGCTATTTCATCCTGCAGGGCATCTTTCTGACCCAGGGGTGGAACCTGCGTCTCCTGCATTGGGAGGCAGATTCTTCATCACAGAGCCACATAGGAAACCCAGAGAAGACCACAGGCCACAACAAGACATCCTGTGTGCACAACTGGGACTCAACACAGACAAATAATAAATAGGTAAATAAACTGCAGGATATGGAAGGAGAAGCCCTAGGCCTCGCCACGGCGGCACGACCTGTTGGAAGGGACTCGATGCCCATGAAGCTCGGTTTCTTCAGCTGTCAAGTGGAGATGGTGTTTACCTCAAAAAGTTGTGCCAGAAACAAAGTACGAATCACTGATGTGGGCAGCAAACTGAAACACGCTGTGTGCATTACAATAGGAGAAAGTCACCAGACTCAGAAAGCAACGTACTGTACGGTTCCATTTATATGATACTTAAGAAAAAGCAATACTTTCGGGAATGAAGTCGGATCAGTGGATGCCAGAAGTTCAGGCTAAGTAAGGCTGGAAGAAATGATGAACGGAGATATTCTCTGTCCTGATGTGTTGGTGGTTAACGGCTGGATGTTTTTACAAAAACTGCTTAGGACAGAGTAGCTTAAAGGGATGAATTGTACTGAAGGCACAATTTACCCTAATAAGTTAACAAAGGAGGAAACAGAAAGACTGCAATGGACTAAAGGAGATGCTTTCTGTGAAAGGGTCTGTCATAGTGCCCAGGACCCAGTGGGTGCCCGGTTGGAAATTTTTTCATTTACTCAAAGCAAAGTGGATTTTCTCTGAAATAGCAAGCCCCAAGTTCAATGTTAGCTCTTCTGTGTATTAGCTTTGCAGCTTTTGGACAACTTGCTTGAACTATCTGAAGCTCTTCATTCAGAAAATGAAAATAAAATGGTGATGTTTCAAGGTGAGTGGTTCTGAGGAATCAGTTGTATAATATAAAGACCTTAAGGTGTGTCGCATAGAATTTTCCTTTATTCCTCTAAACACACTAAAGCTGTGCTTATTGTGTACTAGCCACTCTGTCGAAGCCTGTACAAGTACCAACTGATTTTAATCCATATTATGGACCCATTTTACAGATGAGGAAACTGATCACAGGAAGGCTAAACACTAGGTTCAGGGTGACATCTGGGGTGGGAGTTGGAGTCCAGAGTTCTTCTTCTCATCACCAGTTAGTTCTGCTTGCTTGATTGATGAGTCATTTACCGTTAGCTCCCTCGATGTAGGAAGTCTCCTCTGAACCATCTAACATGTTAAAAGTCCTACCAGGAGAATCAAATCTTTTATTCTTTTCCAATGATGCTCCTTTTATGATTGTTTCCAGATGATGGCACTGGCTCCCAGAAGTGCTGAGTGGCTTATGGAGGCAACTGAGCTATAACTTGATCCCAGACCTTCTGTCTCCAGATCTGGGATTTTCCTTCTCAGCATCAGTGTCTGCTTTCCTTGTCCACTTTGCAGCTAGAATAAGCTTCCAGGCAAAAATTTCTATGTGAGATCCTAAATAAGCCTTTTTGAACACTACTGTCAAGACTGTGAATCACTAAGGTTTTTCCTGAGGATAATTTGGTGATATATGCCCCTCAAATGCTTTATAAATGGACTTTCCTTTTGACTTAGCAGCTTTAATTCTAGGGAATTTTTTTTTTTAAAAACAGTCACAGAGAGGGAAAGATCTGTATCCAAGCAATTTTATTACATTATTTATGCTCTTGAAACTT
The DNA here is from genome assembly GCA_006410675.1 of Oreotragus oreotragus. NCBI lineage: Eukaryota > Metazoa > Chordata > Mammalia > Artiodactyla > Bovidae > Oreotragus > Oreotragus oreotragus. The sequence goes on along the minus strand of SJYX01013054.1, from coordinate 448,029 downwards.
GGGAGCACATTAAATACTTCAGTAATGGAGTAGTTAACTTGTTCATGAAGAATTCATAAAATGGAATACTAAGCAGCCATTAAAAATCATGTCTCAGAAGGTTACTTAATGACATGGAACATGTTCATGGTGTTTTTAAAGAGAAAAAGCAGGATTAAAATACATTTATGCATGCATGACCATAGAAAGGGAGACTGGAATAAAATACATGAATAAGATATGTGAAAAGGTTTATAGACTTATCAAGGTGAGAAGATTATAGACAAATTTATTTCTAGCTTGTGACTTGCTTATGTTTTCTAAATTATGTATCTGTTTGTGTTTGAGAACACAACAGATGTTGTTACAAATTTTAAAATCATGAAAGGGTCTCTGGTTCCTTTGAAGATGATAATATAAGTAGCTCATGTTGGGTTCTCTGTGGTAGGCCAACACAAACAGTGACTTCATTCCCCAAACCCAGTGGACCCCTTGGGAATCTGACCTTTCTCCGTGTAGATTATACACAAAGGTAATTTTAGATAGCACCTCAGTGCCCTGTAAACCTTTGATAGCCCAGAAGAACAGTGCTTTAGAGTTGTTGGAAGGAAACTCTGAGGATCACTTCCCCACTGGTCCCCAGTGTGGTAATCTCCAAGTTTTCAACCTTGACAAGGGACCCCCTAACCTTCTTCTGAGCTCTCTCAGGGCCTGGGAGCCCCTAACCATCTTCTGAGCTCTCTTGGGGCCTGGGAGCCCCCACAAGCCAGTGAGAAGCTCCTACTGCTGTGCTACTCAGAAGTGGAGTGTGTGCTGAGACAAAATCTATGATTTCTGCCTTCTGGGGCCATGCAGCTTGAGTAAGCTCCTTTGTATAAATGACAGCCCTTCCAATATGGAAAGACAGGCCTTGTGTCCCTGAACCCTTCTTTTTTCAGATAGATGTGTGAAAAAGACTGGAGGCTCTAGTCAATATCAGTCAGCAGCATTGGTCAGCAGACAACTCGACTGTGAAGAGGCTCCTTCCTCAGGAATCCCTCCTAACCACCTCAGCAGACATCAGATTCCCCCCATCTGACTCCCACAGCAGCCTGTCTCTCAGCATGCTATGATGATGGGGTCCCTTTCCTCAGCCCTCTGCAACTTCTTCAAGTCTAGGGACCTTCTTCAGCTTTTCCCTGCATCAATCAGTTCAGTTCAGTTCAGTAGCTCAGTGGTGTCCGACTCTTTGCAACCCCATGAATCATAGAACGCCAGGCCTCCCTGTCCATCACCAACTCCCGGAGTTCACTCAAATTCATGTCCATCGAGTCGGTGAAGCCATCCAGCCATCTCATCCTCGGTCATCCCCTTCTCCTCCTGCCCCCAATCCCTCCCAGCATCAGAGTATTTTCCAATGAGTCAACTCTTCGCATGAGGTGGCCAAAGTACTGGAGTTTCAGCTTTAGCACCAGTCCTTCCAAAGAACACCCAGGACTGATCTCCTTTAGAATGGACTGGTTGGATCTCCTTGCAGTCCAAGGCCGTTCATTCACTGGATCACACTGCATGTATTTATCCAGTGCCTGCCCTGAGCCAGGCACTGTAGTAACTGTGAGTTTACAACTGTAAACAAAACAGGTAGAAGCCTTCTCTGGATGGAGTTCATAGTTCTGGTATAAATAGGTGATATAGATACATGATAGACAGATAGACAATAGACAGAAATGGATTAGAGGGATGAGTGGATGGATGGATGGATGCTTGGATGGATAGTTGGGATGCATGGATGGATTGGATGGATAGAAGGATGGATAGATTGAATGAATAGATGGATTGGTTGGATATATTAGTTGAATGGATGTGTTTAACAGGTATATTGGATGTATATATAAAGGCGGAACACTGAAGAATTGATGCTTTTAAAGGTGCTGGAGAAGACTCCTGAGAGTCCCTTGGACTGCAAGGAGGTCAAACCAGTCAATCCTAAAGGAAATCAACCCTGAATATTCATTGGAAGGACTGATGCTGAAGGTCCAATACTTTGGTCACCTGATGCAAACAGCTGACTCATTGGAAAAGACCCTGATACTGTAAAAGATTAAAGGCAAATGAAGCAGGGAACAGCCAAGGATGAGATGGTTAAATATTATCACTGACTCAATGGACATGAGTTTGAACAAGTTCCAGGATATAGTGAAGGACAGAGGAGTCTGGTGTGCAGCAGTCCGTGGGATTGTGGAGTCAGACGCAACTTAGCAACTGAACAACAACAATGAATGGATTGGATGGATGCTTAAATAAATAAATGCAGGTACCAGCTGGTTCACATTATTATGATACTACTATGGAGAGAGAGAAGATGAGGGCTGTAAGAGGAGATACAGTGAGTGTAAAAATAGTGTAACAGTTAGGAGCAAGGCTCCAGCTCCACTTACTACCTGTGTGAGCACAGGCAAGGTTTAATCGATGTGCTTAATCGACCAGTTTCTTCACTGGTCACTTTAGGATTACATTATTTTATTTCTCTGGGGATGCTTAAATAATACAAGCACATGTAAGTGTTGGTTGCAGAGGGTCAGCGAAGATTTTTTGGGGAATGGCTCCTGTGACTTTAAGCATGGGTAAGAAATGACTAGAAAGGCGATAGGAATGGGGAAAGAGGAAGAGCTTAAATGAAGACCCCAGGCTGACAAAGGGCCTGCAAGAGAAGTTTGGGAGACCTAGGGTGTGAGAGCAGAGGAGAGCTGACCCAGAACATCTGGGAAGCCAGCTCGCCAGCTTCAGCTTCAGCATCCGTCCTTCCAGTGAATATTCAGGGCTGATTCCCTTTTAGATGGACTGGTTTTGTCTCCTTGCAGTCCAAGGGACTTTCAAGAGTCTTTTCCAACGCCATAATTTCAAAACATCAATTCCTCGGCACTCAACCTTCTTTAGGGTCCAGCTCTCACATCCGTACATGATTAGTAGAAAAATATTCCTTAATCTCTTTGTAACGAAATGAGGAGCTATAAAAATAATGTATTTGGCAAAGTGTCATAAATTATGATACTAATACATTGACCCTTGCCAGGGAGCAGCATGGATTTACACGTGGCTGTTGTGCTGGGACCCACGGCTGGAAGGCAGATCTGGTTCGGGAGGTATCTGAGCTCCATTATCCCATCCATGGGCTGCTCTGTTCCAAGACAAGGATTAGTGCTAATAATTTTTCCCCAGGGAAGCACTATCTAAATCCAGGGTTTTTTTTTTTTTTTCTTTTCAGAATCTGTAAATACAGCCAGAGTCTTATTGGAGGGAAGGCACACGTAAGTAGGTCAATCCAAGTGCTTTTGTGTGCTAACAATGACAGAAAAGACCAAAGTTTCCACATCACTTGGGCAGCTGTTCTGTTTGTATTGACCAAGTAAGCTAGAAATCCAGGAGGGAGGTGATCGGCAGCCTTAGAAGCCAGAGAGGCTTCTGGAGCCAAAAATAAGTGTTTTCACATAGAGTTGGGTGATTCTGAGTGGTGGAAGGAACCCTATGCACCTTTTTTGTAGTTTGCTTTGCTGTACCTAGACCCGAGGGCTCTCTCCAAGTTTAAGGCTGGATGGTTGGCATCCACATACTTTTGAGAAATGGATATTCACAAATGGGTGCGTTTCAAATGTATTCTCTGATCCAGCTTATGACAAGAACATGTTATTTATGGAAGGGGTCCTGTCTGTAAAATCTTAGGTAAAATTGTGAGAAAGAAAGGAAGCATCGTAGACTGTGGACAAGGGGACCTTGGTTCTAGACCTAGCCTAGCAACTGACTTTCTGTGCAGATTGAGACTAGTGACTTCACCTCCTTTACACATGATACCATGTTTGAAATTATGAAGTGGGTTGGGTGGCTTCTATTAAATGCATTAAAAACACATATAAATTATCTCTAAAGTCAAGTCTAAGTAACTTGGGGAACGATGATATAAAGGCAATTTGCAAATCTGCTAGTGAATAAAGGCTTATTAATGAAAAGGAGAGTCTTCCCAGGAGGTATTAGTGGAAATGAACCTGCCTGCCAATGCAGGAGACGTAAGAGTTGTGGGTTCGATCCCTGGGTCAGGAAGATCCCCTGGAGCACGGCATGGCGACCCACTCCAGTATTCTTGCCTGGAGAATCCCCATGGACAGAGGAACCTGGCAGGCTGCAGTTCATAGGGCTGCATAGAGTTGAACAGAACTGAAGCAATTTAGCCTGCATGCAATGCAAAGGAACAGTTATTCTGTTCCTAAAGTCCCCATGCTTTTTTCATGGAATGATCAAACCTACCATGATTTTGGCTGTCACCTCCATCTTTGCTGATGAATCAGTTGGAGATCATGGAGTCTGCAACTTATCCAAGTTTTTGGCATCTAGCAAGTAACAAATTTGAGTCTTTATTCTAAAAATGTTAATAGTAGTAGGAAACATGTGTCAAACACTGTTTTAAGTTTTACTATGATTATTGTTAATTCATTTAATATTTTCAACAACATTGTGTGTTAGGAAGTTTAGTAGTTTTATTGATGAGGAAAGGGTTGCTCAGAGTAGGCTGATGGCTGTTTCAAGGTCAACAGGTTAATGAAAAGTTGTAAAGACATATTGCTTTCTGATTTCACCAGTGGTTGGATGGATGGGTGGATGGATGGATGGATGGATCGATGAAGCTATGAGGAAATTAACTAGACAAGGCTCTGATGAGGTTTGGACAAATAAATCACCCATAAGCCACATAGAGGTGACCTGGTCCTGTGCCTCTTCTGTTAAAGTCTTAAATGATTCGACACTGTCTGGAGATAAAATAATAATAATAATAATGATTCTTCCAAATAGTATACAATAACACTACCATTTATTGTTCCTGTACTATATGCTACAAAGAATTCAGTATTTTCTAATACAAACTGTCCCATTTAAACCTCACAGTTATTCTGTAGAGCGGTATTATTTATTTTGATGATTTCACAGTAAATAAACTGAAGGGTCAAGGAAGCTAACTAGTTTAGGCATCTGGGAATGGATGGCCACATAATCTGTCACCCTAACTGGGAATGTTTGCATATGGTGAAGGATGTTTTGATAGTTTTGTTGGGACAGGAAGTCTAACCAGGCTTTTGTATGCCTGCTGGAGGTATTGTCTTTGTAACTTGGAAGTGGACAACTGGGGTGTAAGTACTTTATCATCCCAGAGTCCGTGTTTCTAACTTCCACCCTCCCAGCTCTGACAAGCCTTCTTTGCTTCACGTGGTCCCGGCTGGCAGCTATTGGCAGTTCTATGGAGCTGCTTCCAGGCTACCATGTTTGATGTGAACCATTGCGTTCTCCAGGGCTTGAACTGCTTGTGAGCACCTCCTCTTTTGCATATTTCTCTGCCTGGTCTACCCTCCTCCTCTTCTTTGCCATACTCCCTTTCAGTCTTCAAAACTCCTCTGTCCACACTTCCTCTGGGAAGTCTTTTGTCAATATTAATTTCCCACTCTCCAATCTCATAATATTTTTATTTTTATTTTTTTATATTTCTGCTTATGACATGATTTATTGAATATTTTAAACTCACTTTTGAGACCTAATGCTCAGAAAAAAAGATTCTTTTTATAACATTATTGCTCATTGTTGTTGTTTATATCTCTTTTTCTTTCATTCCCATTCAATTATGATATTTCCAGAGCAGACACGCAATGCTGTTACCCTAGGGTCCAGCATGGAGCTCACAACTGAACTGGACTACAGTCACTTTAAAAAAAATATTTTTTATTGGGGTATTCTTGCTTTACAATTTTATGTTATTTTCTGCTGTACAGCAAAGTGAATCAGTCATGTGTATATATACATCCCCTCTTTTTAGGATTTCCTTCTCATTTAGATCAGATGTGGTGCATATCTATAATGGAATATTACTCAGACATGAAAAAGAATGAAATTGTACCAATTGCAGAGACAGGGAGGGACCTAGAGACTGTCATACAGAGTGAAGTAAATGAAAGAGAAAAACAAATATGTTAACACATATATGTGGGATCTAGAAAAATGGTACAGGTGAAGCTGTTTGAAAATCAGAAATAGAGACACAGACATAAAGAAAAAATGTAGGGGCTAATGATTTTTTGGAAAGAAAGGAAAATCAGAGGAAAAGAAGTATGAATACTTGTAGTTTTGATGGAAACTGAAAATGGATCATTCATCGGTTCAACTCTTCAGCCAGTGTTTATTGAGCACCTATCATAATCTAGGTGCTGGAATTTCATTGGTAAATAAAATAGACAAAGAATTGTTTGGGAGCAACTTGCTTCCTGAAATGGGACAGATTATACATAAATAATCAAAGTTAATCATGAGATGTATATACCATGAAGGTAAGGCTAAGTATCCTGCAAAAATAGTGAAATCAAGAGAATACATTTCATTTGCAAGGGTGCTTGTCCTTTACTGACAGTCTGAATTTTATAGCTGACATCAAGTGTCATGTCCTCAAGGAAAACTTCCCAGCTGACTTTAGCACTTTTTTGTAACATCATTTTGAGGCAAGTAGGATGGGAATTATTGTACCCAATTTTCAGATTCAAAGATATGAAATGAGATCCATAAACAGATACTTTATGGGTGGTAGAAACTGGGCAAAGGGAAGTGAGGAGTGGACCCAGATTTTCAGCTAACAAGATTTTCCTAGAAACTCTGATTAGTTGGAATAGACTCTATCTGAAAAGTCATTAATGACATCATTTAAAAGCTTCATTTGTAGTATTAGAATATAGTCCTATATATTGGGGCTTCCCTGGTGGACCAGATAGTAAAAATCTGCCTGCAATGCAGGAGACTCGGGTCTGATTCTTGGGTCAGGAAGATCCCCTGGAGAAGGAAATGGCAACCCACTCCAGTATTCTTGCCTGGAGAATCCCATGGACAGAGCAGCCTGGCGGGCTACAGTCCGTGGGGTCACAAGAGTCGGACACGCCTGAGGGACTCACACATACTGATATTAGTTTCCTGTGGTTGCTGTAGTACATGACCACAGATTTGCTGACTAAAAGCAACAGAAAGCTATTTTCAGAGTTTTGGAAGTCAGAGGTCTGAAATCAGTACCACGGGGCTAAAATGCTCCTTCTGAAAGTTCTGAACAATTCCTTTTCACCTCTTGCAGCTTCATGTGGCTGCTAGCATAACTGTACTATATACTAAGACTTGGAAGGTGATAGGGATATTAAGCCATATTTTGTGTTCAGTCACTAAGTCATGCCTGACATTTTGTGACTCCGTAGACTGCAGCATGTCAGGTTTCCTTGTCCTTCACTATCTCCTGGAGTTTGCTCAAATTCATTCCATCGAGTTGGTTATATTATTTAAACACTGTATTTTATCCAATACTTAAACCGCCTGGGAGAAACCATCTAGGATGGCTGTGTTGTGCTGTGCTTCATAGCTCAGTTGTATCTGACTCTTTGTGATCCCATAGACTGTAGCCCACTAGACTCCTCTATCCATAGGGATTCTCCAGGCAAGAATACTGGAGTGGGTTGCCATGCCCTCCTCCAAGGGATCCTCCCAACCCAGGGATTGAGCCCAGCTCTCCTGCATTGCAGGTGGATTCTTTACTTTGAGCCCCCAGGGAAGCCCAAGAATAATGGAGTGGGTAGCCTATCCTTTCTCCAGGGGATCTTCCCAATTCAGGAATTGAACCGGTGTCTCCTGCATTGCAGGAGGATTCATTACCAGCTGAGCTACCTGGGAAGCCCCTAGGATGGCTACAGGCTCTGAAATAGAAGGGAGAGGATTCAAATCTAAACTTCTTAAGCTCTGAATTCAGACTTTCCCCACCACTTTGCACTGAAACAGTTTTACTACAACAGTAGTGTTTTTTCATTTTCTTTTTTTGTTTTTCCTTCTTTCCTGGACCAAAAACTCTCATCAATAAAGCATCAACTGTTTGCAAAATAATAAGAAACTTTCTCCCTGGCTATGCGTTCCTGGGATGGAACACTGCGTTTTTCATGTTGGTAAAGTCTGCGTTCTTTAGCAGCAAACTCTGTGTTTGTTTGTGCAAATTATCCTCGCTGACAGTGATGGGCAAATGTCCTTCTTCCAAGAGAGTTAATAGATCCCAGCACCAGGAAAGTCAGCCCTTTGCCGCTGTCCCCAGGAGCAACAGGACTTGTTCTTTATTCGCCCACTGAAGTGCTGGCAGAGAGGGAGTCCTTCTCACTTCTGTTCACCTGTGATTTCTGGTTCCTGAAGCCTGTGTGTGTCTAGCCTTCAGTCAATTAATATAAAGTTCAGCTAAAGGGGTGCAGGGACCCAGCCTCTCACTTTCAGGGGTTCTAACATGCCTCTGGCTAATTTCACTGTCATCCTCATGTTAATCAATGCATTTTGTCAAAAGTGAGGTCAAAGTCAGGCTGTTCCGTTCTGTGAATGATGATTGCTAAGTAATATTAATAGTTAAAAGATGCTAATGCTCCCCCCAAAATGTCAGGTTTCTATCTCTTTCTCTTTTTTCTGTCATTCTCATGTTACTGATAGTATATGAAAGGCAAAATCTTTCTCCACCCCAGCTCAGACTTAATACAGTGCTGGCGAGCTATTTGTCCTAGCTCCCTGGAGACATCTGAAATTGATTCCAGAGGCTGAACACTCAAATTAGACACTGAAAGCAATGAAGATAAATTTGAAGAGGAATTTACCCTGTTGAGGCTCAAAGGACAACTGATGAAACATTTTTAAAACTTTTTAGCTGATAAAATGGATCTTCATCCAGTTTGCCATATACTAGAATCTTGATAGGCAAATCAAAGAGATGCAGACTCAGGTACCTACCTGTAAGTATTATGTATTGTCAAGTGTCTGCCTAGGTTTGGTTTAACGCCAAACTATAGACTCGACAAGTTGAGTTTGGGACACCAAGGTTTGATGAACTCATCTTCCTTCTAGAACTCCAGTTTTACCCAACGTGGACAGAATTTAATCTCATACCAGCAGTATTATTTCACTTGCTTATAAGAGTCACAAACAATTGGTTTAGAAAAATTTGTAAACCTTACAGCGTGTAATATAGCAGCATGCCCTCTTTTAAACTATTTTTTTAAGAAGGTATATTTGCATATTTTATTCATTAGAAACAAAAAAAGAAATCCAAGGTAAATGTTCACAAGAGTGCATCCTGAACCAGAGGCAGGATCTAGATATGAAATATAGTCAAGGAAGATCAGAGGTGGGGATCTCTTCAAGTATTACAAGAATTTCCTTTGACTTTATTTCATTTTACTCTAGTCTATATACTAGATGTGTACGTGATCATAGCTTCATTTTGAAGCACTACTCTGTCCTAGATATTTCACTTTTTTTGATGTGAAGATAATTGTAAATTGCAGTATTGGTCTGAGAGAGTGGGAATACATGGCTTAGTTTTCCAGTAGAATGAGACTGTCCTTAAAGACATAGTACCAACTTTCTACTGAGAGGAAAAACTTCATTTTTCAAGGCCAAGGTATGGGATTATGGGGAAAGAAGACTGGACTTTGGGCTTGACATTTCTATTCCTGAATGAGACCAGTGGAATTAACAGCCTTCTGAGATGTATGATTTGTTCACTGATTCTTAAAACCTATGAGCTTCCATGTGGCAATTAATTATGGAGTGGCTGAACATTTAGGTGGATTATGATAACATGGGGCTTCCCTGGTGGCTCAGTGGTAATGAATCCACCTGCCAATGCAGGAGATGCAAGAGATGCTGGTTTGATCCCTGGGCCAAGAAGATCTCCTAGAGAAGNTTTTGACTTTATTTCATTTTACTCTAGTCTATATACTAGATGTGTACGTGATCATAGCTTCATTTTGAAGCACTACTCTGTCCTAGATATTTCACTTTTTTTGATGTGAAGATAATTGTAAATTGCAGTATTGGTCTGAGAGAGTGGGAATACATGGCTTAGTTTTCCAGTAGAATGAGACTGTCCTTAAAGACATAGTACCAACTTTCTACTGAGAGGAAAAACTTCATTTTTCAAGGCCAAGGTATGGGATTATGGGGAAAGAAGACTGGACTTTGGGCTTGACATTTCTATTCCTGAATGAGACCAGTGGAATTAACAGCCTTCTGAGATGTATGATTTGTTCACTGATTCTTAAAACCTATGAGCTTCCATGTGGCAATTAATTATGGAGTGGCTGAACATTTAGGTGGATTATGATAACATGGGGCTTCCCTGGTGGCTCAGTGGTAATGAATCCACCTGCCAATGCAGGAGATGCAAGAGATGCTGGTTTGATCCCTGGGCCAAGAAGATCTCCTAGAGAAGTAAATTGCATTCTTTCCAGGGAAATTGCATGGATAGTGGAGCCTAGTGAGCTATAGTTCAAGGGATCACAGAAGAGTTGAACATGCAATGCCAAAGAACGCTCAAACTACCAAACAATTGCACTCATCACACAGGCTAGTAAACTGATGCTTAAAATTCTCCAAGCCAGGCTTCAGCAGTATGTGAACCATGAACTTCCAGATGTTCAAGCTGGTTTTAGAAAAGGCAAAGGAACCAGAAGTCAAATTGCCAACATCTGCTGGATCATCTAAAAAGCAAGAGAGTTCCAGAGAAAACATCTATTTCTGCTTTATTGACTATGCCAAAGCCTTTGACTGTGTGGATCACAATAAACTGTGAAAAATTCTGAAAGACATG
>SJYX01013054.1:409175-420114 GCA_006410675.1 Oreotragus oreotragus | reverse complement strand
GCGGGGCGGGGGAGAGGGGGTGGAGAAGTCCGGTTTGCAAGGAGGAAGGAAGTACAAGGAGGAAGAGAAATCAGGTTTGATGAATAGTATATTAGTCCTTGCCACACACTGGAAATAATATTCTATTTGATGAATGGTGCAAGATAATTGGTTTTGCTTTGAGAATAAAAGAAAATGAGAGTTCTACTTAACAGCGTTCACAGAAGTGCCTTCTAAGTGGGTTAAAGACCTAAGCGTAAAAGCAAAACCTCAGAAGACAGAGGAAAACAACATTTTTATGGTCTTAAGTTAGGTGAGAGATATCTCTCTCTCTTTTTAATGCAGAACATATAAATCTCAAATAAGACTGGAAATTCATAAATAAATTTTACTAAATTTACTAATCATGGAATAAAAACCTGAAAATGTGAAGCAATCAATGTAACCGAGGCATCAGTATTCAGAAAACATAAAGAAAACCCATAAAACAATAAGAAAAATGTAAGCAATTGTAGAGGAAAATTTGGCAAACGTATGAATAAGCAGTTCAGTAAAGAGGAAATCTGGAGTGTTGAAGACGTGAAAAATGTGTAATATCACTATAAATCAGGGAGACAAAATACTGTGAAAATGTCCATTTTTTAAAACAAACTGATCATAGTAAGAATTGACAAGAATCTGTAAGTGAGATCTCTTATACACAGCTGTGGGAGTGTAAATTGGTACACATACTTTGGAAAATAACTATCAATATTTAGTTAGGTTGAAGATATTTATATGTTCTATAAGGCTTTTCTAGTGGCTCAGCAGTAAGGAACCCACCTGCCAATGGAGGAGACATAGGTTCCTTCTAGGGTCAGAAAGATCCCCTGGAGAAGGAAATGCCAACCCACTCCAGTACCGTTGCCTGCAAAATCTCATGGACAGAGGAACCTGGCAGGCTACAGTCCAGGGGGTCAGAGAAGAGTTGGATACAATTTAACAGACTAAACAACAAATTAAAGTTCTATAACCCAGCAATTCCATTTCCAACTCTATAGCAGCTCTCACCATATGAGGGAAACAAGTACAGGAATTTTCACTGGCTTTATTTTTAACAAAAGAACATAGAAACAATCTGAAGCTCTATCAACAGGGGAGTCTATTAAAATTCTGTTATATTCATACCAAATACCATACAGCAGTTACAATAAATGAAGTGGAGATAGGTGTAACAACAGGATAAAAATCTCAAAATTGCTGTTTAGGGGGGAAAAAAAAGATTTACTGGATGTTATGTATTATACGATGCAAACAATATAAAGTTGAATGTGAAGCAAATAGTATATATTGTGATTATAGATAAAAGGAAAAAGTGTACAATTCATATGAGAAGGGTAAGTAATACATTTAACTTGGTAACTGGTTCATTTTATGGAGAGAAGGCAGGATATGTCTGGGAAAGGAGTGAACAAGAGGCCTTTATTGGTAATCATGAATTTATTTACAAAACGAGAAAGACTCGTTAGACATAGAGACTACTGCGTATCAATAGATGAATGTACGGATGGTTGGGGACAGTGTTGTTCTTTATATTATTTGCCATCACTTGCTATATGCTAAATATAGTTTACATTAAAAAAAAAAGATACAGAAAAAAATCTTTGATCTTGTATTCAGGCACCACCTTTCCTTGGGTTTCCCTTGTAGCCTAGTCAGTAAAGAATCTGCCTGCAATGCAGAAGACCCTGGCTGGATTCCTGGGTTGGGAAGATCCCCTGGAGAAGGAAATGGCAACCCACTCCAGAATTCTTGCCCAGAGAATCCCGTGGGCAGAGGAGTCTTGAAGGCCACAGTCCATGAGGTGGCAAGAGTCAGACGTGATTTTGTGACGAAACCATAGGCTTCTCCTCCATAAAATGTCTAGGAAAAGAATCCTTTTTCCGATTCTAATTTCCTTTTCCTCTGCCTCAAGTGATGGCTCTTGCCTATTCTTTTATTTTTAATATTTATTTAATTTTTATTTAGTTTTGGTTGTGCTGGGTCTTCCTTGCTGTGAGTGGATTTTCTCTGGTTCCAACAAGTGAGGGCTACTCTCTAGTTGCAGTGGGTGAGCCTCTCACTGCAGTAGCTTCTTTGTTGCAGAGCACAGTCTCTAGAGCACAGGCTCACTAGTTGTGGCACATGGACTTAGCTGCCCCATGGCATGTGGAATCTTCCCTGATCAGGGATCCAACTCATGTCCCCTGCATTGGCAGGAGGATTAACCACTGGACAACAGGGGAAGTCTGTCATTCTTTACTGGACATCTTGTAACTATGTTACTGTGAGCTCACCTGGATAAGAAGACTCAACTTTTGAGAGCAGATTCTTCAAGGGATAAAACTTCAGCTTCTTTATGTTACCAAATATGGTCAAATGGAATAGCTTTCTAAATTCTTAGTTTAAGATTTGAAAAGCAAATACACAAATATGTGGCTTAACTTGTATGTTGATGGATGTAGATAGCTCAAAACCTAACCTGCCCATCGTCAGAGGTGGCAAGGATTGCAAAAGAAGTGAAAATTGTGATTGCGGCTCTGTAATTTATGTCACTGTAAAGAACCCCCCTGCAAATATCCTGGGCCAGCAGCTTAACAAGAGAGATGAAAAACCAGAAGATTAGCATGATTGTGACCTTTTCCATGCCTCTGATGTCTGTGAGCTGGTTTCAGAAATCGTTTCTGATGAACTAGTGATGATAAAAATGAATAAAATTGTAAAGTCACAATAAGCAAGCAATATAAAGGCAGAATTTTATTAGTCACAAAATTATTATGTGTAAATTATTATCATTCTAATTGTGTTTTCCTTGCAATAGCCATAATAATGTACACATGTCTAACACTTTTTGAGTCTAAGCCAACTGCACACACCCTGGTATGCCCAGGACAGCCTTGCTTTACGCTGTTGTCAACTAAGTTGGGATTGTTATTGCTGTTCAGTTGCTAAGTTGTGTCCAGCTCTTTTTGGCCCCAAGGATTGCAACACGTTAGGCTCCCCAGTCCTTCACTATCTCCCGGAGTTCACTGAAATTCATGTCCTTCAAGTCGGTGATGCCATCCAACCATCTCATCCTCTGTTGTCCCTTTCTCCTCTGCCTTCAATCTTTCCCAGCATCAGGTCTTTTCAAATGAGTCAGCTCTTTGCATCAGGTGGCCAAAGCATTGGAGCTTCATCTTCAGCATCAGTCCTTCCAATGAATAGTCAGGGTTGATACCTTTTGGGATTGACTGGTTTGATCTCCTTGCTGTCCAGAGACTCTCAGGAGTCTTCTCCAGCACCACAGTTCAGTGGCATCCATTCACTGGCACTCAGCCTTCTTTATGGTCTAGCTCTCTCTTTATGGTCCAAGTTGGGCTTAACTGTTAGTAGTGTCCTGGTTTGGAGACCTTATTTTAAGGCAGATTGATTAAAAAAAAATTAGTGTGTGTCCTTTTCAACACTAATTGAGAGAGGCTTGGGGTCTCACTTTATCTCTCTGAACTGGTTTCCTGCTGGCAACACTGAAGGTAAAAACACACTTACCCACCCTTCACCCCAGAGTCCATCACCACCAAGTCAGGCTAACACTCGTCTTTGTTCTCTCTCTTCTTGAATCTCCCTGTGTCTCCTGCGTTGCAGGCATGTTTTCTACCATCTTAGCCACCGTGGAAGCCATTTGAATCTCCAGCCCTGGTCAAAGTGGCCATTTCTTCTTATTAGGATTGACTACATAACTGGTGGATTTCAGTGAAAAATAAAACCCATGAGAAGGGGAGAGTGGGACGAATTGGGAGTATAGCACTGATATATATAAACTATTATATATAAAACAGATACCTAGTGGGAAGGTTGGGGAAGGCAATGGCACCCCACCCCAGTACCCTTGCCTGGAAAATCCAATGGACGGAGGAGCCTGGTGGGCTGCAGTCCATGGGGTCGCTAACAGTCGGACAGACTGAGTGACTTCACTTTCACTTTTCTCTTTCATGCATTGGAGAAGGAAATGGCAACCCACTCCAGCGTTCTTGCCTGGAGAATCCAAGGGATGGGGGAGCCTGGTGGGCTGCCGTCTATGGGGTCACACAGAGTCAGACACGACTGAGGTGACTTAGCAGCAGCAGCAGTGGGAAGCTGCTATAAAGCACAAGGAATTCAGCTTGGTGCTCTGCAATGACCTAGATGAGGGGGGAGGGGGCGTGGTCCAAGTGGGAGGGAATACGTGTTAACAGATAGCTGATTCACTTCATTGTACAACAGAAACAAATACAACATTGTAAAGCAATTATACTCCAATATAAAATAATTAAGAGTTTCAAGATGGTGACAGATTTTTAAACCAAAAGCAGGGGCTTCCTATTTGCAAAGGAATGATGCTAAAGCTGAAACTCCAGTACTTTGGCTGCCTCATGCGAAGAGCTGACTCATTGGAATGATGCTGGGAGGGATTGGGGGCAGGAGGAGAAGGGGACGACAGAGGATGAGGTGGCTGGATGGCATCACCGACTCGATGGACGTGAGTTTGAGTGAACTCCGGGAGTTGGTGATGGACAGGGAGGCCTGGTATGCTCCAATTCACAGGGTCACAAGGAGTAGGATACGATTGAGCAACTGGACTGATGTGTCTGCCACCATCCTGGGCACATAGAAAGGAATCAGGCTCTCCTTATTCAGGGCCATCCCTGAATTGAAGATGTTACTCGGCAGGCCCTGAATCTTCCTTTTTCCTGGCCACTCACTCACATATTTGCTTTTTCATCTGTGGCCTTGGGAAAATGACCAGGTTCTATGCATTTCTATTTCCTGGTTAGTAAATAGGGAGGTCAATGCCCTCCTGTGAAGATAATGCCAAGCTTCAGTGAGATCATGTGTTCCAAGGTGCAGGGAGTTGACTAGCTTCTCCCCGCTGTGATGGCCAATTCTTGCCAGCTTGCTGTCCCTCACCAACCTTCCCATGTGTGTGATGTGCTGGGCTCACAGCTGGATCTGGGATCCCAAGGCTCACACAGCAGACATGACTCCCATCCTTTGGGGCTCACAGAGAGAGAGACAGACAGTAGTCCTCCGAGTCACCTCAGGAAGAGCCCTGGATTCCTGCCATTGTAAAAGATGGAGAGAAACACAGTCCCTGTAATAAGGGAACTGACCCTGGGAGCACAGCTTTCATGGGCCTGTAACAATTGAGCTAAGATCTGAAGACTAACAAGAGGCCAGAGAGGAAAAATGGATGGGAGAGACATTCCTGGCAGAGAGTTCAGCATGAGCAAAGGCCCTGGTGACATGTGACGCTTTAAGGAAGGACCAGCAGGGAGGCTGAGCACACAGTGGGAGGGAAGGCGGAGAACTTGCTGAGGAAAGAGGAGGGGGAGGCTGGGCTGAGGGCTGGGGTTGCTATCCTCAGGGTTGGGAGCCCAGCGAAGACTTTGAAACAGGGGTTTCCATTGGCCTATCACAGGGGACACGTGGGAACTGGCTGACCGACCAGAAGCCATGGGCCTATCATCTGAGAATTCCTCTCTACATAACCAAAGATTAAGCACTCAAAATACCTGTTTCTTTTGACTTGTTTTGGGTCCAGCCTCCAAGACACTGTAGGAATAAAACATCCCTGGGAACAAACTTGGACCAGTGTGGCTCAGGTAAGAGCTGTGCATCTCTTTCTCTGCATCCCCAGGACAGGTCAGGGACAGATGGCCCAAAAGAAGAATCCAGAAGGGTCATGGCTTCTTGTCTCCAAACCAAGCTGCCATGGAGACCGAGGCATCTTATAGGGCCAACAGACAGAGGGAGGAGCCCAACTTTCCCTCCTTGTTTAAGTAAACTCTTCTCCCCAGAAGCTGGTATTAAATAGACCAGCCCAGCATGGAGTGAAGGGGGCCATTGTAAGAGTTTCTCCATGGAGGGGGCGTCTTAACCCTGTTTGCCCTTTGATCTGCACAGGGAAGGACAAGCAGAGCGCACAGAGGGCACCTGGACAATCAGTGCAGGTTGTTCTGAGGGTCTTTCTCCCTGTTCCCAGTTCATGGAATGCCAGGCCTCCCTGGAAGGCATCTTGATCATCTGTTTTGAGCAATGGAATGCAAAACTTCCATCTTTTTTCCCCAAATAATGGTATATAGAAATTTTAATGTATGAACCAGACACGGTGAAGTTGATTTTGCAGAAAGGGGAGCAGGGGACCTAGCTTATCCCTACCTTGTCCCCAAACGCTGTAGCTGGAACAGGGAGTGTCAGCAAAATTCTAAGATGCAGTGTGCCTGTTAGTCGCTCAGTCATGCCCGACTCTTTGCGACCCCATGGACTGCAGCCCACCGGGCTCCTCTGTCCAGGGGATTTTCCAAGCAAAGATACTGGAGTGGTTTGCTATTTCCTTCTCCACGGAAGACGCAGTGAGGCAACCTGAAATCTGTGATCTCATGGAGAGATGAGGGAGCATAGGCTGGCCTGAGCTAAGAAAAGTTGACTGTGGCAGTCAGCCTCCATCCTGACCTTACCCGCTTATTCTCATGGGAGACGTGGCATGCTCTGTTGGAATGGCCTCCAGACCTGGGGTATCGGAGCCACAGTCAAGATGAATGAAACCTTTCTCCTGCTTCTGTGTCACCCCTGGGCAAGTCCTTCAGGGCCCCTGAGGTATCCTCCCAACCCCAGCATCGAAGGATGGGGCCATGGGTCTGGAGCTGAGCAGCACTGTAGGCACTGCTGACTCTCTCTCAGGGACCACCCCATTAGGTGCTGTAGGATGGCATTCATTTGCCAGGGCTGCCACAGCCAATCATCACAACTGGATGGCTTCAAACAATAGAAATGTATGTGCTCCTTCTTCCGGAGGCTGGAAGTCTAAAACCAGGATGTTGACAGGAAGTAGATCCTTCTGGAGGTTCTGACAGAGGATCCCTTCCCTGTCTCTCGCAGCCTCTGGTGGGTTCCTTGGCAGTCCTTGGCTTCTAGCTGCATCACGCTCATCTTTTTCTTCACTCATCATCACATGGCCTTGCCCTCTGTGTGTTTCTGTGTCTGTCGTGTCGTCTTTTTTCAACTTGTGATTGGATTTAGGGCCCTTCTATCCCAGGGTGAACTCACTTAGAGTTCACCTTAATTATATCTTCCAAGACCTTCCAAATGAAGACAGATTCTGAGGTTCTGGTTAGACACAGGTTTTGGAGATCACAATTCAAGCCAGTATAGGGATGAAAAGAAATTTCCAGCGCAGTCCCTGCCCAGGAAGGTCACAAGGATCAGAGAGGGGCACACTCCTGAGAGACAATGGCTTTCTCGCCCCACCTCTGTGAGTCCCGCTTTCCTCCTCGTAAACAGGGAGACGCTTGCACAAAGTCGTGGCCGAGAAGAAAGGGTGCAGTTTACACAGAGCTCTGGCCTCAGCCCACAGCACCAGCTATGATGATTGTCTAGATCTCTCTGGGTGTGGGCAGGGCTCTGCCGGGGACCCCCAGAGAAGCTCAGTCTGACCAGGGAGAGAGGGTGACTCCTCCTCTGAAACACCTGGGAAGCATGGAGGGAAGAGGATGCTCAGATTCCAGGGCCAGACCAGGTGAACTGAGACCTTCCAGGGTGCAGCCCAGGCACCGGAAATTTTGAATACCATCAGGTGAGCCTGAGGCTGAGAACACAGGCTGCCTTTGAAGCGTGAGTAAGAGCTGTCCACTAAGAAAGGATGGACCTTCCAGGCAGAGGTCTTAGCTTCTGGGAAAGCCCAGCAGTGAGAAGCCTCCTGCCTTGTTGGGTGCTGGAAGTTAGTTGGAGCTGCTGGACATCCAAAGGGAGGTGACAGCCATCTCAGACATTGAAGATCTGGCGCCTCCAGTGCAGAGGGGGTGGGGCTTCTCTTGAAGGCAGGGGGACCTGGCAGTGGGTGCCTAGCTAGCAGGCTGCCTGATGAACACACCTGTTCAGTCGCTTCAGTCGTGTCCGACTCGGCGATCCCATGGACAGTAGCCCACCAGGCTCCTCTGTCCATGGGCTTCTCCAGGCAAGTATATGGAGTGGGTTGCCATGCCCTCCTCCAACAGTTAGGGCCTAATTAAGAGACAGCAAATCCGACACGACAGGGCAGCAGATGGGTTGAAGACGGAGACCTAAGTGGTGTTTACAGGCCAGGAAGGCACTGCTCCGCAGCCCCATTTGGTTGCTTTGATCCTTAATCCCAGCCTCAGGTGGGTGTCCCCAGAGCGAGACAGCACTGATCAGGGCGACAGCAGTCATACAGCCAACACAAGTGGCACAGGGTCAGCAAGACAGAGAGAGCAAGAGAGAAGAGGTGAAAAAAAGAGTCTTCACGGGATAAAATTACCAGGCAAGGCAGAAGGCTCGGAGCCGCTGGGGCGGGCTCCCCCGCCCAGGAGTCTGCCGTGGCCACCCCAGTCTCCACCCGGGCCAGGCCAGCAGATGCTCCCAGTCTGAGATGGGAGCCTGGGGAGAAGGGCCGGCCCACACCTTTCAGTGGGACGAAGATCAAGGTATCAGAGACAGAGACTTTCTGAATGCAAAGGCAGAATCTGGAATCAATGGACACGGCAAGAGAAAGAGACCCCTGTCAGCCTTGGGCCACTGAAAACCTCACCCCTTCCTCCCTCCTTCTTGTTTAGCCACCCAGTCATGCCTGACTCTTTTGCAACCCGCGGACTGTGGCCCCTCCAGGCTCCTCTTCAATGGGGTTCTCCAGGCAAGAATACTGAAGTGGGGTGCCATTTCCTTCTCCAGGGGCATCTTCCTGACCCAGGTATCGAGTCTGTGTCTCCTGCATTGGCAGGTGGATTCTTTACCACTAAGCCCACTGGCGAAGCCCCCTTCTTCCCTGTGATGTGTCAAGCTGAACAAGACACAGCCAAAGGCTGGTGTTAGTCCTTAAAGTTTAATGAGAGCTTCAAAACTGTATCTCAGCTATACTTAAATGAATATTTTTTTTTCTAAAAAAAAGGAGAAAGAGGGTGAGAAAAAGGGAAAAAAAAAAAAAAAAAGATGATGGCTTTGAGATGCATTCTGCCACTCAGGCTTGGATACCGATCAGTTATCTGGATAATTAAGCAGTATCAGCAAGCAACCAGATCCCCGAAACTTGATATTAATCCGTCCCTCTTAATAGTAACACAACGCTGCCGCAGTCGAACTGAACCGAGACCTGCTAATCCTCTGCCCGCGTTCGGCATCAGCACACAGCGCTGCTTTCCCAGAGAGGTTCAGGGCATGCTATCAGCAGCTTAAACCTCATTTCGGTTTTGAATCAAAGTATATTAGGGAAGTCTGAAAGAGTCGAGATGACTGCAGATTTCCCAGTGAGGGAATAATCTAGAACTGCCTTACCAGTGGCCAAGGGGCAAGGCGACTGGATTTCAGGGTTGTCTTTCTCTGAGGTTTGTGTTCAAACCAAAGGCAGCCAACAACTGCCTCTCTCCCAAGTCGGGACATCTGGGGTTTTGTTGCCTTGATTCCTCCTTCCCACTGTCACCCCACCTCATACCTCTGGCCTTCAGGCCCACTGACGTGCTGTGGGAGCCAAGAGCGGGGATAAATCTCCACTGGTGTCCATGTCAAGTCTAGAGGGTTCTGGGTTTGCTCCCTTGCTGCTCAGGTTTGGTCTCTTGGCTCTGCTTCTCATTTCATCTCTCTCCTTCCCCTCCGGATGATGCTTTTGCTTCTGACTCCTTGCCTTTAACTCCGGGGCCCTCCTGTAGATTACAAACAAATTTCAGTTTTGGCCTGAGACTTCCCAATGTCTTTACTGTGAGCAAATCTCTTAAGCAGACATGCAGGACACAGGATCTGGGAAAAAACAAAAACAAAAACAAAAACAAACTCACATATGTCGATACACACCAAGAAATGTATATAAATTGCTGGGGCTGATGGTTTAAAATGACGTCTGTCCTGTAGACATGATTTTGAACAGCAGCAGAATGACCTTTGTGAAGCACCTGTTTGACTGTGTCCCCTGTGACTGAAGCATCCAGGTGCTGTCTGACCGTGTCCCACCTACCTGGGGCATCCAGGTGCCTTGGCCGCGCTCTTTGGGAAAGACCAGCATTCTTGAGGGGCCTTGTACTGTTTTCCTTTTCATGCGCATCCCACCCTCATCTCCCCTGTTACCTCTCAACTTCCATCCAGCCTATGGGCGGTGTCCGCTCTTCCCCAGCTCAAACCATTTAGTCTCTGTCTGAACTCCCTTCTTTGCACCCAGCAGATCCTCCTTGTCTCCCAGCTCCCATTTAGATCTCTCTTGTCCAAGGTGCCTTCTGTGGCCCCTCTTCCCCAGGGCCAGGTCTCAGGGGCATCATTCTGAGAATTCACTTGGTTGTCCTTCAAGGCACCTTTGAGTAGAGTGGGAATAACAATACTGACCTGGCACCCGGAATGGTTCGGGGTTTAGAGATAAAGAGTGAGAAAAGGCTTGGGTCCATTCCAGAGGGCAAAATATATCCATCATCTGGGGTCAGCCTGCCAGCCTGTTCTCCAGATGGTCCCCAGAGGACTCCAGGCCCTTGTATCCTTACTTCCTACACCCACCCCGGGGATGGACCCTCAGCCACTTCTGTGAGGAGGCAGCTTTGGGAGGTCAGTTTGCTGAGCATCATGGACTCATGCATTATGGGAACTGGGGCCAGCTTCCCTCCCTCTATTAATAAAATAGCGATGAGCTCAATTCTCCGTGGCAAAGAAGAGGGTGATGGAGGGAGGAGGTGCACACGTATTGACAGCGGAGAGTGTTGCTACCTTTACCTTTTGACTTATTATTTATACAAAAACGGGAAAATGTTTTTACAGGCTGAGCCAATGGTGCTACGGAAACTGAATTAGAGCATCCTTAATTAATATGTCAGAATATAAGAAATGATGAAAATATGTATAATTAAATTCTTGCGCTAAAACAGGATTCGAAAATGCGACCGAAATAGCAGCACGGCGTTTTTCATTTTACTCTTTCTCTCCCTCCCTCCCCGACCCC
>SJYX01013054.1:376120-407029 GCA_006410675.1 Oreotragus oreotragus | reverse complement strand
CCCTCCCCGACCCCCTCCTCCCCCTTTCCTCTGGAAAAAAAAATAATAATAATGCAAAAAAGATGTGTTGAGGCTGTGGCAGCTGCCACCTGCGTCGACCTCGAAGACGAATGGGTGGCTGGCACTGACAGCCTGGGCACCCCCAAAATTAGACACAAATTGTCGAGATTAAAAAATTCTCCCCCAATCAGGTGCCGCCTGCCTTATTTTCATTCGGAGATGCCGCAGGCTGTGTGCATGACAGCTGGACAGGGTGTTTCTCAGCGAGCGGTAAGGCTGCTCGAGACAGGTGCCCGGAGAAGCCAACGTCGCAAATAAATACACAATTATTCTACGCGGGGGCGATACCAAGAGGAATATTTAATTTATTCACTCTGGCTCCCAGTGTGGCACAGAGGTGGCCCTGGGCATGACCCTACAGATGATGAGGCGATGAACCTGAACTTGTTCAGAATGCACGGATCCCTGTTCACCCGATCCGAAGCCTGGCGGAGTCCCTCGGGCCCCGATCCCCCCGAGTCGACAAAGTCTTGAGGACCAAGCCACCTGTGTGCCCTCAAGAAGGAGGATCTTGGGGCTTCCTCAGACCCTCGGGGGACTCCAACCCTGGGGTGCGAGCATCTTCTCCTTTGGGGAATGGAAGGGAACAACCCGTTTCTGATCCCTGGAGATGAAGTATCACGAGGCCAGTGGTTTTGGTTTATCTGAGGGGGATGTTGGGCCATTTAGGAAATTGCTTTCTGAGGCTTTCTGCCTATTTTATCCCCATGAAAGGTGATGCTCTCATACTGCCTTCCTTGGAGGCAAAAGGGAGGCCTTTTTTAAAGGGGTGATGCTTCCTGTAGGAACCAGATGCTCCTGTGAAGGGAACTGAAGCAGGTTGTTCATAAGCACTAGGTGAACAAGACTGGTGTCTTTGTGTGTCAAGAGCTGCTCTGTAAATGTGGAACCAGCATGTCCTGGAGCATCAGTTTAAGGGCAGGGTTTGGAGACAGGGTTTGGTTTTGCCATCTAGTCTGTGTGACCCTGGGCGACTTACTGACCCTAGGACTCAATTTTCTTGTAAGTAAATTAAGGATGATGTTACTGCTCTCCAAGAATTGTGGTGGCAGGTAAATAACATAATGTGTGTTAAGGCCTGGGGCAGACGTGGAGATGGGCTGCCAGATGGTCCGGCCAGGAAGTGGCTGGAAGGCAGCCCCCAGCTCTCAGACCCATACCGTTTCCAGAGGGAGCCCCGAGCTGGTGGCTGAGATGGGTGGGGATACCTGGGTCTGGCCATCGGATGGGGGCCCTCTGGTCCTGGGGGAGCAGAGTTCCTTCCAGAGCTGGGCTGGCTGTGGCTTTGCTGGGCCCCCGTCTTGGTGCAGCTCCTCTGTCTGCTCATCTGCCTCCTCCTCGTTCCTCTTCAGGTAAGGATCCTTCTATAAGCATCTACGTTTCAAAAATCTGTGTCAGCATCTGCTTCTTCAAAACTCAACCTGGACAAGATCTTCGCTGTACTCCCTGCTTGGTGTGAGGACACCAAAGGAGGACTTTAAGAAAACTGCCCTCCCAGGCCTCTTGGAGAAGCCACACTGCACCGTGCTATGCCCTGTATTTAGTTACTTCAGTCAAGTCTGACTCTTTGCAGCCCCATAGACTATAGCCCACCACGTGGAATTCTCCAGGCAAGAATCCTGGAATGGGTAGCCTTTTCTTTCTCCAGCAGATCTTCTTGACCCAGGGATTGAACCCACATCTCCTGTGTCTCCTGCTTTGCAGGCAGATTTTTTTTACCTACTGAGCCATTAGGGAACATGGGAGGGAATTAAATCTTAAAAAACTGATACCTTATCAGTGTTCCTTTGCTGTCTCCTCCCTGAAGAAACACCAGCTCCCCAAGGAAGGGGCTTGGACTGCTGGGAGCCTACGCAGAGGGCAGGGCAGTGGAGCCAGAAGACTGAAAGAAAAAGAGAAAGAAAGAGCTTATTCTACAGGCCTGGGTTTAGGAATGAGAGAATTCTGGCCCCTGGAGCAGTGGTCTCAGTGGAGAGAAGGCTTTCCCTGGACATGGTCCATGACCAACTCCCATGGTAGTCAACTCACTGAGGAATAGTCTAATTATCAAACTGATTCCTGAGTCTTTTGCAAGTAGGAAGAAAGGGCACAGAAATAAACATGCTCTGAGTGCTGGGAGTAAATATTCTCAATTCTGACTCAATACATTGACTGGCACGGGTCCATCACCACCTTCGCCATGTGCAAATGGACTCATCTGAGCTGTGCAACTCAACTTAGTCTTTCTGAGCCTCAGTTTCCAGGCTTCTCTTAAGGAACAAATGAATGGAACAAATACAGAAAACACTCAGCACGTTCCAAGCCCGAGTGGAAGGACAAGACCTGGCCATCCCCCTTTCTCTTACAGGGAACCTGGCCTGGGCGAGGAGACATCCAGGTGACTTGTAGGGGTGCCACTTGCCTTTGGCCTGCTGTGCAGCTTTGGGCCATCCAGTTGCTCTCTCTGAATCCAAAACATCTTGTCTTTAAAATTGGTGTCAGATGGTCCAAGTTACCTCTTTCATCTCTGAGCTTCTTAACAACTGCCAGTGCCATTCATTCCCTGGAGACTTGGTCCTTCCAGTTCCCTGCATCTCCCAGCACCCCAGCACACTCAAAACATAGCTGTGTGCATTCAACTATAGTTGTGTGGGGGCACTTCTTCCTGACACTGGAAGAACTTTTCTTTTTCCTAAGTACCTGTGGACGTGTTCAAATGAGACAGACAAATGAATGGATATGTTTGTTTAAAGATAAAGTGACATGTCCCATTTCTTTCAATTCAGCACAAATCAACTCAGCCAACACAGCTTGAGTGTATCGTATGCTATGTTCCAGAAATTGTGTTCTCTAACCTCACTTGAAGTGTTTTCAGGAACCCCAACCTTGCCATATCAAGAATGCTTTTGCAGAAACCAGTGCTCCCCTTATCCAAGAACTTTCTGCCTCAACTGGCCAATCACTACGAGAGCCACTGCCTCGTGCACTTTCTTCTCTGACCATTCATTCCTCACCATCTTCCCATAAACTTTCACCTGTTTCCCCACTGCTCATCTGCAAGGCAGACAACATCCTTGACTCATTTTCTAAGGCAATGCCAAAGAAAGGCCAATCGTTAATGGCTAACCAAACCGAGAGGACTGCAACCCAAGGAAGGACCATTCAAAGCTGGATACCTCTGTGCATGCTCAGTTGCTCGGTTGTATATGACTCTGTGACCCTATGGACCATGTCCTGCAGACTCCTCTGCCCAGGAACTTTCTCAGGTAAGAAGTGGGTTGGGTTGCTATTTCCTTCTTCAGCGGATCTTCCCCACCCAGGTGTTGAACCCGCGTCTCCTGCATTGGCAAGCAGATTCTTTACCGTCTGAGCCACCTGGGAAGCCCTGGAGTTGGATCTCACGCAGTATATCGGACACACCTCACAGAGTAAACTGACCATCCCCAGCATGGTGTCCTCTGAAATGCCCCTTCTTAGCGCCTGCCACCTGCATGGGCCTGGTGCCCATCTCGTGCTCCTCTCGGACTTCTTCCTCTGTCAGGGAGTTACTAGAAACTATTCCCAATCAATTCTTCACTCTTAGAGGAAATAAAACATCAACTCATTTCACACTATGGACAAAGAATGTCACCTGCCTTATCAGTGGAAAAAAAAGGATGTTAAGGCCATCAAGCCAACTGACTGTACCAGTTGAGGGGATTCAGGATGATAGAAAAAGCAACATAGTGGACATGGATAACTAAAGTGCACATCAAAGGAAAGATTTCAATGAGCCCAGACTCACATCTCCCCATACATAGCAGAGTGCTCAAGTCATTAACTCGAGATGTCTGTTTTTACTTTAAGTAATGATAATCTTTTAATGTTCCAATTGCCTGGTTTTTGTTGTAAAAAACTCTATCCTGTCTCCACCCTTAAATGTCTTCAGAACAATCCCTTAGAGCTATCTGAGAGGCTAACTCCTGGGCTTAAGTCCTCAGAAAGTTCACCAAATAAAACATAATTCTCAACTTTTAGGTGGTGCATTTTTTTTGGTTGACAGTACGTATATGCTTATATGTGGTAGAAAAGACGGATAGAAGGAGAAAAGGAAGGAAGGAAGGAATGGGGAGAGCGAATAATATTCTTATACAGAAAATTGTATCTCCTTATTATCTCAAATCAATCCCTTAAAACTAGGATTTCAGCCTTTATAACCAACAAAGCTATTACAGTAATTTCTCAAACATAAAAGCAGTCCTCTCCTGAAGGTTAATTTTGCCTACCCTCCATTGGAATAGAAAGGTTTTCAAGTATCTTTCAAAATAGCTCCTTATTTGTTTCTATACAACCCAAACACATGTCCACAGATATGCATATAAGCACATTAAGAATTTGTAATGTATTCCAGACTCTTCTAATATGTAGTAGTTCACTGAAACATACAATGGCACAAAGAAGATTCCATTACCCCAATTTGACAGATGACAAAACTCACCTAAGAGACATAAGTGATTTACCCAAGCTGGTAAGTGGCTGTCTGGGACCTGAGTTCAGGTAGATTTGCTCTAGGGTCTCTGCCTGAGAACAAGTCTTCACGTTGCTGTTGTTGTTTAATTGTTAAGTCATGCCCGACTCTCTTGTGACCCAATGCCCCCACCAGGCTCCTCTCTCCATGGTATTTCCTAGGCAAGAGTAAATTGACATTTCCTTCTCCAAGGGATCTTCCCAACCCACAGATCGAACCTGCATCTCTTGCATTGGCAGGCAGGTTCTTTAACTCTGAGTCACTGGGGAGATCCAGTCCTCACATTACATGCCTACAAAAAGCTACAGTCCTGGCATTTAATCTTGAACGCCCCCAACACCCAAGAAGAAGTCCTTTCTGAGCCTGCGTCACAGACTCCACTGGCATTATTGCCATTTGATGGAAGTGAAACCACACAACTCAGATGAAGACTTAAACTCACTGTATTTTAATTGAAATCACAGGTCTCAGGACCTAATGAAGCTCAGGTTCCTTATGTCTCATCATGGAAAGAATTCAGTAAGAGAAAAGTGATAGGTTAAAAAGCAGATTTATTTAGAAAGACTCACATTCCATAGACAGAATGCCCTGAAATTCTGAGTAGTTAGATTTTATGGGCTGAGTAATTCATAGGCTAATGAGTGGGAGGACTATTCCAAGTATTTTGGAGGAGGGGCAGGGATATCCAGGAATTGGGCCACCTTTGTCCTTTTACGGGCTGCTCTAGTGGCTCAGCTGGTAAAGAATCCACCTGCAATGTGGGGGACCTGGGTTTGACCCCTGGTTTGAAAAAATACCCTGGTGAAGGAAATGGCTACCCACTCCAGTATTCTGGCCTGGAGAATTCCATGAAGTGTATAGTCTCTGCAGTTGTAAAGAGTCAGACACGACTGAGTGACTTTCACTTTAATTTGGCCTTTTATATTTAGCCTTGGATCTGACGTGGCACCTAATGGTGTGTCATTTAGCTAATGTATTATCATTTCAATTCAGTTGCTCAGTGTCCAACTCTTTGTGACCCCATGAATCGCAGCACACCAGGCCTCCCTGTCCATCACCAACTCCCAGAGTTCACTCAGACTCATGTCTATCGAGTCAGTGATGCCATCCAGCCACCTCATCCTCTGTTGTCCCCTTTTTCTCCTGCTCCCAATCCCTCCCAGCATCAGGGTCTTTTCCAATGAGTCAATTCTTTGCATGAGGTGGCCAAAGTTCTGGAGTTTCAGCTTCAGCATCAGTCCTTCCAATGGACACCCAGGACTGATCTCCTTTAGGATGGACTGGTTGGATCTCCAAGGGACTCTCAAGAGTCTTCTCCAACACCACAGTTCAAAAGCATCAATTCTTTGGCGCTCAGCTTTCTTCACAGTCCAATTCTCACATCCATACATGACCACAGGAAAAACCATAGCTTGACTAGACAGACCTTAGTCGGCAAAGTAATGTCTCTGCTTTTGAATATGCTGTCTAGGTTGGTCACAACTTTTCTTCCAAGGAGTAAACATCTTTTAATTTCATGGCTGTAATCACCATCTGCAGTGATTTTGGAGCCCCCAAAATAAAGTCTGACACTGTTTCCACTGTTTCCCCATCTATAGTCCATCACCAACTCCCAGAGTTCACTCAGACTCATGTCTATCGAGTCAGTGATGCCATCCAGCCACCTCATCCTCTGTTGTCCCCTTTTTCTCCTGCTCCCAATCCCTCCCAGCATCAGGGTCTTTTCCAATGAGTCAATTCTTTGCATGAGGTGGCCAAAGTTCTGGAGTTTCAGCTTCAGCATCAGTCCTTCCAATGGACACCCAGGACTGATCTCCTTTAGGATGGACTGGTTGGATCTCCAAGGGACTCTCAAGAGTCTTCTCCAACACCACAGTTCAAAAGCATCAATTCTTTGGCGCTCAGCTTTCTTCACAGTCCAATTCTCACATCCATACATGACCACAGGAAAAACCATAGCTTGACTAGACAGACCTTAGTCGGCAAAGTAATGTCTCTGCTTTTGAATATGCTGTCTAGGTTGGTCACAACTTTTCTTCCAAGGAGTAAACATCTTTTAATTTCATGGCTGTAATCACCATCTGCAGTGATTTTGGAGCCCCCAAAATAAAGTCTGACACTGTTTCCACTGTTTCCCCATCTATTTGCCATGAAGTGATGGGACTGGATGCCATGATCTTCATTTTCTGAATGTTGAGTTTTAAGCCAACTTTTTCACTCTGCTCTTTCACTTTCATCAAGAGGCTCCTTGGTTCCTCCTCACTTTCTGCCATAAGGGTGGTGTCATCTGCATATCTGAGGTTATTGATATTTCTCCAAGCAATCTTGATTCCAGCTTATTTTTCTTCCAGCCCAGCATCTCCCATGATGTACTCTGCATAGAAGTTAAATAAGCAGGGTGACAATATACAGCCTTGATGTACTCCTTTTCCTATTTGGAACCAGTCTGTTGTTCCATGTCCAGTTCTAACTGTTGCTTCCTGACCTGAATACAGGTTTATCAAGAGGCAGGTTAGGTGGTCTGGTATTCCCATGTCTTTCAGAATTTTCCAGTTTATTGTGATCCACACAGTCGAAGGCTTTGGCATAGTCAATAAAGCAGAAATAGATGTATTACAGTGAGCACTTAATGAGATTCAAGGTCCATTGGAAGTTGAGTCTTCTGCCATCTTGGACTTAGTTTGTTCCAACCAGCTTGTATCTTATCCTTAAGGGCTACATCATTCTCTTAGAAGCTGTGCCCTTCTCCTCCCTTCCTGTTTCAGAAGTATACTAGGCAGTACTTTTGCTCATGTCCTTGAAAAGATGTCCAGAATTTGTAAGGAGTCCATCCTTCATTTCTCTGCCCCTTATTGCCATACATAATAGAGCGGGGAGAATCATTACCCAGACATTTCTGGGGAGGAGACTCTGGAATTCATTCCTATCCTAGGTCAGCCCATCTAAGAGTCACAGCTCTGTGGGAATTTGCTTTGAGTTGATTTGACTATCGATCCTCCGTACCAGCACTGACACCAACCATCAGCCCTCTCTCAGGGGTCATGTGAAAAGCCACACCCTAAAAATGAGGCTGCGGTCACTACCTGCAGATTTTGGGTGGGGGGCACTGTTGAAGAGCCTCAGAAGCAATTTCTAGGTTCTTTTTTTCAGAAAGAACAAGACTACTCTGGAGGAAATGGTTTGTTTTATGTTATAGATGCAGAGACTCAGGTAAATAACCTTGTTTCTCCAATCCTGAGGAAACCCAAGACCATATGTGACTTTCAAAAAAAGACTCTCATCTTGAGCACTCACTTCATCCCAGCAGATCTTTCTCCTGAAATATTTCCCAATTTCCCTAAATTCTTTACTTATATCTATTTGGCTGTTTCAGGTACATTTTTGCCAGGTTTCCCTAGTCCTTTCAGGGCAGGGGGAAGTGGGATACATATAAATAGTAAAATTGAATTAAATGTTGATGGCTTTTGACGTTTTAAGGATCAGACTTGATGGTTCAGTTGGATGAGAGTGGTCTTCTCTATTCTCATGTTTCTTGTCCAAGACTAAGATGCAAGTTTTGTTTTGGTCGTTTTTGCTGTGAGCAAGAAAGGTTGTAGGTGAATTTGCTGTGGACCAAAGATGCATCCTGCTAAGTTTCCCTCCAAGCAGCTGGAGAACTCCCCTGGTTCTCAAAGTAGTCAAAGGTCTGCCCCAGAGGGCTGGCTGATCACACCTTGTTAATAGGCTTGGGGAGAGCTGGCCCCAGGCTGTCCTCCGGCAGGGAAGTGGCCTGTCTGGACTCAGGTGGGAATCTGGCCCAGTTGCTGGTGAACAGGTGCTCATGCCTCAGTCCTTCATCCCTGCTCCCCAGGGAGCTGCAGAGGGAAAAGGGATCAGGTGTTCTCATGGGTGTCCCTTTGGACCCATGAAACCTAAGCTCCGTGGCAAGGGAGCAGGGCTCAGGCCTCATCAGGAGCCACCCTTCCAGCTGGGGTCTGTGTGATGCCCCTGGTGTGTGTGTATTGGGAAAAGAGAGAGGATTACAGGGAAAAGCAAACTGCTCAGCAATAGTGGCATTTTATTCTATTGTATTTATTTATCTCCTGTATCCCTACCAGACAGTGTAGTATAGAATTCAATATGCCCTGTGAGGGGATAATGTTTGTCTGTGTGGCTCACCAGTACTTCCCAAATGCCCAGAATAGTTCAGTTCAGTTGCTCAGTCGTGCCCAACTCTTTGCGACCCCATGGACTGCAGCATGCCAGGTCTCCCTGTCCATCACCAGCTCCTGGAGTTTATTCAGACTCACGTCCATTGAGTCAGTGATGCCATCCAACCATCTCATCCTTTGTCGTCCCCTTCTCCTCCTTCCTTCAATCTTTCCCAGCATCAGGGTCTTTTCAAATGAGTCAGTTCATTGCATCAAGGTGGCCAAAGTATTGGAGTTTCAGCTTCAACATCAGTCCTTCCAATAAATACTGGTTAGATCTACTTGCTGTCCAAGGGACTCTCAAGAGTCTTCTCCAACACCACAGTTCAAAAGCATCCATTCTTTGGCACTCAGCTTTCTTTATAGTCCAACTCTCACATCTATACATGACCACTGGAAAAACCATAGCTTTGACTAGATGGACCTTTGTTGGCAAAGTAATGTCTCTGGTTTGTAATATGCTGTCTAGTTTGGTCATAACTTTCTTTCCAAGGAGTAAGTATCTTTTAATTTCATGGCTGCAGTCACCATCTTCAGTGATTTTGGAGCCCCCCCCCCTCCAATAAAGTCTGTTACTGTTTCCATTATTTCCCCATTTATTTATCATGAAGTGATGAGACCAGATGCCATGATCTTAGTTTTCTGAATGCTGAGTGTTAAGCCAACTTTTTCACTCTCTTCTTTCAAGCTCAGAATAGTTCTTGGCTTATAATAGATGCTCAATAAATATTGTGAGAGGAAAAGAGAATGGACAGAGGACGGAGAAGGGAAGGAAGGAAGAAAAGGAGGAAGAGAGAGAGGAAAGAAGGGAACAAAGTTCCCAGTATGCGGTTAGTCTGAATTCACCTGAATGGATATAGGCAGGTACAGAAATATCAACAGTATATGTTAGGATGTAAAGTATGTCTGGTAGAGAGAGGTATTACCAGTCTTCCTGGTGACCTAAAGATGACAAAGGTGGAATTAATTCCAAACAGATCCAGGGAAACCTTCTCAGATGAGGTGAATTTTTTTTTTTATTATTGTGCTTTGAAATGTGAAAGGGGATCATTTATGCTTTCCTTAAAATATTTTCAAAATTATAGGCAAAATATTTTGTCATTAGAGAAAAATTAGAAAATGCAGACCAGTATAAAAATATTAAAATCTATCATAAATTAATCACCTAGTTGAAACTGCCAGGAGCATTATGATGTATGTTTTATTCCAGTCTTGTTTAATTTTCTGTATTTTTGCTCATAACTGAAACTATCATCTATGTATTGTATAGATCTTAATTAATACTATATATCATGAATTTTCAACATTAAACATTCTCAGAAAATATTTTTAATAATTGTATCTAGACCATCACTAGGCTATTTCATAATTTACTTGACCATTTCAAAATCACTTGATATTTATATCTGCAGTTTTTTTCTTTATTATGGATAAGGAGTCAGGAGATATCTTTTTTAAAAAATTCACATTTGGACTCTCCTTAGAATGACAAATGAAAATGGAATTAGTCAATGGAATATACGCTTTTAGGCTTGGATATAAATGAAGGTAAGGAAGGGCAAGGAGAATCTTGTACTCTTGAAAAAGTTTTCCAGAGCCACATTTCTTTCTGAATCTTGAGTGGAAGATGAAATGTGGAGCAGGTCAGTGATTATGGAAAGGGTGAAGATGGTTTGAAGATGATGATGCTGGTTTCCATGGTGATGATGGGGTAATGGTGGTGGAGGCTGCAGTGATGATAATGGTGGAGATGGTGCTGGGGGCAGAGAGACAGTGGTGGTGGTGGGTGTGACGTCTTGGCAGAGGTATGGTAGCGACGGTTTTGTCGATGGTGAATGCTGATGATGATGTGCATTTTCTAACGGAAACATGACAGTAAATAGGGCTGGGGAGAGCTTTCTCGTTGACTTCTCCCTAACCTGCCAAATTCAATCAAGTTAAAAAGGTGTTATCAGTAATAACCATTGTTGAAATCTAAGGACCTCTTTGTTTGTCTGGGATGACAAAAATAATAGGAAAAATAAGTTTGCTGGACACCACCATAAAAGGCAGTCTGTCTGAACACCCATACTCTACCTTAGTAGATGGGGTTGACCTCAGTCTTTCTTCTGATCGTATGCTTGTAAAGTCACTTGTTTTATGGAGAAAATAAGTTAACTTGTAATTCTGGTGAGCTCAGGTGGCACTAGTGGTGAAGAGCCCACCTGCCAATGCAGGAGATGTAAGAGACACGGGTTCGATCCCTGGGTCAGGAAGATGCCCTGCAGGAGGAAGTGGCAACCCATTCCAGTATTCTTGCCTGGAGAATCCCATGGACAGGAGACTAATGGGCTACAGTCCATGGGGTTGAAAGGAGTCAGACACGATTGAACTGACTTAGCACAAAGCAATTATATATTAACCATGTTTTGTAATCCACACACACATACATAATCTCCAAGGAAACATAATGTCCAAAATCATGGATCCTCTTCTCTCCTAGTCCATATATATATATATATATTTTTTTTTTTATGTCAGGGATCAGCAAACTATGACCCATGAAGCAAATCCAGTCTACTGCCTATTTTTGTGTGGCCCACAAGCAAAGAATGATTTTTCCATCTTTTAGGGGATCATATGAAAAAATGAAAAAATACTAATATTCTATGATATATGAAAATGACATGAACTTCAAATGTTAGTATCCATAAATAAAGTTATATTGGAACACATCCGCACTCATTCACGGAAATGTTGTCTCTGGGCACTTTCATGCTACAGTGACACAACTGAGTATTTGTGACAGAGACATATGGTTCCCAAAGCCTGAAATATTTACTACCTGGTCCTGTACTGAGAAAGTTTGCCAACCTCTGTGCTAGAGCATGCCCTGGTAAACAGGCTGCCTCTGGAGACCCAGGCATGGATTTAGGTTGTAATCCAACATGAGCCCTGGAGTTTGCCCTGACACTGCTTCTGTTACTTCAGCCTCTGAGCTGGAGAAAGAGTATTTACATCATAAATGGGACCAACAGCATTTAAAGATTCTTATTACTGAAACAGAGCAGGACCTTATGTTCCTCCCCGCCCCCCATGTCCTCAGCCTGACTTTCGTCTATAGTAAAGCTTTAGTCACAGAAGAGCTTTACCTGGAGAATGAGAACATATAGAAGTGAAGGAAAATGGTCAAACAAGACGAACTAATAACAGTTTCGTCACTAAACAAAGTCAAGCACCTTTTGTTTCCCCTTGAGGGCTATAGATAACAGTACTCTGAGCCAAGTCCATTGAGCTGTCTTGTAGATACTGAAGCCCCCATCAGGTGGAAGGATTTAACTGCATGGTGACCAGACTGTGGCCACAACATAAGCTGTTACAATTTGGCTTCAAATTAGACCCTGGACTGACCCTGGAACTAAAGAGTAAAACAAACAAAAAGATGACACTGGTCAGACCACTGATGACAAATTTCGAGATGGCTGTCAGAGCTGACTGTGCTGGTTCTGCGTGTAGCCCCCTCTCTCTGCCTGAACAACCCTGAGGCTACCCTTTAGCAGCCCGTGCCGCTGATGGTCATTGGTGGAGTCAGCCTTTGGACCCGAGTCATTCTTCCCCTACAACCCACTCCAGTTGCCAGTCTCCAGAATAAAGCAAACTTTTCTTTCTATCAACCTTGCCTCTCAGATATTAGATTTACAGCAGTGAGCAGCCAGACTCCACTTTTGGTAACATTACTGTGAAAATGTAGGGTATAAGATCCTGCCTTACCAAGTTGAATGGAAACTTTAGCCTTGAACTTCCTGGTAACTGGATCAAAAAAGGAAAAGATGGACCGAGGGACAGGTAATTTGGGGTAAGCAGGTGTAACTATTATATATAGAATGGATAAACAATAAGATTCTACTGTATAGCACAAGTAACTATATTTAATATCTTGTGATATATCATAATGAGAGTATATAAAACAGAATGTCTATATGTGTATAACAGTCATTGCTATACGACAGAGATTGGCACTGCATTGTAAATCAATTACGCTTCAATAACAGTTAAAAAAAATGAGCTACCATATGACCCTACAATCTCACTCCTTGGCAAATATCCTGAGAAAAACATGATCTAAAAGGATGCATGCACCCCAATGTTCACTGCAGCACTGTTTACAGCAGCCAAGACATGGACGCAACCTGCATGTCCACAGAGGGATGGGTAAAGATGTGGCACGTAGATACTCACCTGTTAAAATAATGAAATCCTGCCATCTGCAGCAACGTGGATGGACCTAGAGACTGTCATACTGAGTGAAGTAAGTCAGGCAGAGAAGGAGAAGTATCATATGGCATCCCTTATACGTGGAATCTAAAAAGAATTTACACAAACGAACTTACTTACAAAACAGAAAGAAACTCATGGACTTAGAAAATGAAATCATGGTTGCCGGGAGGAAGGATGGAAATGGGAGGAATCGTTAGGGAGTTTGGGATGGACACGTATACACTACTGTATTTAAAATGGATAACTGACAAGGACCTCCTGTATAGTACATAGTACAGGAGCTCTGCTCAAAGTTATGTGGCAGCCTGGATGGGAGGGGAGTTTGGGGGAGAATGGATACATGTGTATGTATGGCTGAGTCCCTTTCCCGTTCACCTGAAACTATCACAGCATTGTTAATCAGCTATACCCCAGTGTGAAATAAAAAGTTTTTTAAAAAGGACAAGGTGTTTATGATTCTCATGGTCCCAAAATAATAAAGTTTATCATGCAAAACAAACTACTGCCTGCCCTAACCCCCTGAAAGGAACTATTATTCTATGAGATTTTGTGAAGGGACATGTACAGGGCCCCTGACAATCCCTCACCCTTTTTGAAAGAGAGTCTGCTCTCAGGAGAAGCTGAGATCAAAAAGTCAAAGACATTTGATAAGAGGAGCTCCATGAGCAAACGTGACGGGGACCAGGTATTAACTGCTCGAAGAATGGATTCCCCAAAAGATAGGTTGTCCATGAGTCTTTGGAAAATGCCTTCATTGTTATTATCTCCTTCTGAGAATTTTTTTTTTAAGTCTCCTCCTTTACATCATCAGGACCAGAAGACCTCCGTGTTAATCTGTGGGACCAGGGGGTGGGCCACATAGAGGAAGAACCCAGCACGCCCATCCTTGAGCATTTAACCCAACACACGGGCTTGGCTGGGCTAACGCAGATAAATCATAATGTATTTTCAATTAGTTTGCACTCCTACTAGCTGCTGTCCTAAATAATTAGGAAAACAATTCACATTCTGCCAGGCGCTGATCTGAAGTGTTACCCCTGGGATAATTATCTGTCTGCAGTTCAGTTTCCCTGCTCCTCTCAGGTCAGCCCGGCTGCAGGAGGACACCCAGAGAGCATTAATGAGCTCTCATTGAAGATGTTAAAAAGCTTGTATTGATCTGTTTGTCCAAGAAGGAGATATTTAAGCCTCTCTGCTGAGGGCAGGAGAGACAGCAAACCCTATCACAGAGCCTTTTAGCAGGAATCGAGCCCCTGCCTCCCCCACCAGCCTCCTCCCAGCAGGACTCTATCTGGAGGTCAGATCTTCAAAACTCACCATGCTGTTTTAGTATTTGCTCTCCTTGTCACTCTCCCAGTATCTGTGTTTCCTGTGTGTGTGCGTATGCACGTGTGTGTATGTGAGAGAGAGAGAGGATAAAGAAAGAAGGAAAAGTATACACTTGAATGAGTACAAATCCCTAAGCCTGTATCAATACAAATGAAAGAAGAAATGAATGAGTGAACAGACTGGCAAGAATAGAAAGCTCTTTCTTAGCCTAAGGTGCCAGCTAACAAACACAGAAGGAAATAAGGAATTAGGCAATCACCATTTGGCAAGCATCATAGTAAAACCTGACCCAGGCACCAAAGGATGACGAAGAAAGGATACAGAGCTTCCACGTATCTTACAACGGGATACTTCTCCGTTAGCAGGAGGAAAAGGGCACCTTTATGGTACAGACACCTGGCGGATGCACCTTTAACCAACTGGTCGTCAATAATGGGACCAGTCACCACCACTTGCCTCTTGATGTGTCCAGGAGGACCTGGAATTGCTTCTGGGGTGTTTCCTGCACAGTTCCTGAACTGAATCACCAGGAAGCAGCAGACACACTCAAATGAAAGGACATTCTGCAAAATATCTGTCCCGTGCTCCTCACAAACGGCAGGTTCATGACAGGTAAAGGGAGACTGTGAGATGGTTCAGATAAGGGCGACTGAAGAGGCAGGACAGTGAGATCCAGTGTGGATCCTGGATTCAATTCTGGACCTGGAAATCTATTTTGCTATAAAGAACAAGGATAACTGGCAAAATTTGCATCCGATCCATGAGTTAGATTGTAGTGCTATGTTAGTGCTGGATTCCTGGTTTGATTGTTGTACTATTGGGATATAGGAGAGTATCCTTATTTCTAGAAAACACACACTGACGTATTTATGGGTAAAGGAGAGTGCAATTCACTCTCAAATGACTCAGGAAAACAAATAATATTGAGTGTCTGTGTGTGTACGAATCTGTGCCCATTGATTTGCCTGTCTACCTATCCATCCATCTGTAGAGATCGTGGTAAATATTAACTTAGGGAAACTGGTTAAAGAGTATACAGAAATTCTTTTTACTTTTTTTACAAGTTTTGTTTCAAATCCAAATGGATTTTTTAATAAAAAAGAAAGGAAGGAGAGATAAAAGGGAAGAAAGGAAGGAGGGGAGGAAGAAAGGAGAGAGGGAGGGAAAAGAGTATAAGGAAGCAAATGAGTAGAAATATGATTTTTTCTCCAGCAACTCTCATCAAGGGTGGGAAGGACTTCATCAGGAACCAGTCCTTGGAGGACACCGTGGCCTGAGCCTTGACTCTTGGGGTCTTCAGCTCAGTAGTTAGGATATGAGAAGAGCCCTGAACTGGGGGCTAAGACGTTAGGAATCTGGCCCCAACCTAGTGATTAAGAAGCAGAGTGAATCCCTAACCTTTTCTGAGTTTGTGGTTGTCCAGTTCTATTGGGCTTGGAGGTTGGGCTTTGGCAGTGAAATCTCCATGAAGTCACAGGCTTTCTTTTGATCAGAATAACTGAAGGGGCAGGGTAGACCATTCCTGGGCCGGGTCACCGTGCTAGCTGAAATAAAGAGAGCAAGACCATCTGGAGAGGTGCTGGGGAGGACATTAAACCCCAGACTGGAACACCCGGACTTTGCATCTTGACCCCAGCAGGTATCAGTTGTACAGTTTTGGAGAAGCGTCACCTCTCCGAGTCTCAATGTCTGCCTCTCTGGAAGGAAGGCACTGATGGTAGGCTGCACCCATACACTGCATGGCCATTGAATGATCCCTGAACTGGAAGGTCCTGAACCGGAAGGCGGGCGAGGTTGCTCCAGGGACATAAGACAGATGAAACCAGGTTAGAAGTGGTGCAAGCTTTGGAGCCAGGCAGATATGGGTTTGTACCCCTGGATCTGCTATTTGGTAGTTGCTTTACTCACTGAAGGGTTTTTCCTGTTGGCTCAGATGGTAAAGAATACACCTGCAATGCAGGAGACACAGGTTCAATCCCTGGGTTGGGAAGATCCCCTGGAGAAGGGAATGGCTACCCACTCCAGTATTTTTGCTTGGAAAACTCAATGAACAGAGGAGCCTGCCAGGCTATGGGACATTACTGATGGACTAACACTTTCACACTTTCACTTTTTCACGCACTGAGCCTCGGTTTCCTTATCTGGAAAGTGAAGACACTACAGTCTGCCTGGGTAGCTGGAGGTTTGAAGACAGTGACAGATGCAGATGCTCAGGAATAAACAAGCACTTGGGCAAGGTTCAGTCAAACTGAAAGGAAATCCGTCCTGCATATTCATTGGAAGGACTGATGCTGAAGCTGAAACTCCGACACTTTGGCCACCTGATGTGAAGAACTGACTCATTGGAAAAGACCTTGATGCTGGGAAAGATTGAAGGCAGGAGAAGGGGATGACAGAGGATGAGATGGTTGGATGGCATCACCGTCGCAATGGACACGAGCTTGAGCAAGCTCCGGGAGTTGGCGATGGGCAGGGAGGCCTGGAGTGCTGCAGTCCACAGAGGCACAAAGAGTCAGACAAGACTGAGGGACTGAACTGAACGGGACAAGGTTCGCTTCCTCATCTCCCACTCACACCCCAGTCTCCCCGTACACCCTCAAAAGAAGAGATCATCAAATTACTGTATTGGCTGGTTGATGCTGGAACAAATCCATCTTTGTCCCCTGGTCTTACCTAAGCATCAGATCAGATTCTATTGAAGTGACAACCCGCCCCCTTCCATCTGCCAGCTGAGAATATTTCATGCTAAACTGCTGCTTTGTCTCTCTCAGAAATAAAGACAGCCCCAGCCCCACCCCAATCTCTGCATGCTCAAGGTGGACTCTGAAAGGCACCCGGCTGATGGGTGAAGGGTGTAGGAGCAGGTGAGCCCGGAGGCTCTGAGAATACACCTTTTGTCTCCTGAGAGGTCAAGCAGCCGCGGCCCCAATTAAGAGCTTATATCAGAGATCCATCTGCCCAGCTTCAAGATGGCTCTTCATCAGAAAATATATTCCTTTGTCTCTCCCTGCCTGAGTACACAGACCTGTCAAAAGATCACTGTTAAGGAGCGTGGGACTGTGGGGACCTCAGAAAGAGTGGGAGGGACGTGGTCAGCCCTGGTGGGGATGGCAACTTCACTAGTAGAACCTAGGGCTAACAAATTAACAATAATGCTAATAATAATAATAAAGCTTTTCTGGATTTAGCTACTACTCAGGGCTGCCAGAAAACCTATCACCAAGAGCATGCGCTTTTGGACGAAACAATAGTTTGAAGTCTTTTGAGAGGGACAGTGCCTATCAAATAATGATGCATTATTGATATGGAAATTGTTATATTAACAAATGTGTGCTGGAAATGCTGTGATTTATTATTTTTTTTTCTTGGAGGGGAAAAAAAGTAGCTTGCATGTGGCATCAATAATGATATGCTAATGACCTGCTTCCAAATTTAGATAAAAAAAAAGTTAATTGGCAAATCTCGAATGGCACTGAGAAGATGGCATTCTTGGTGGTGACCCAGTTTTAGGGTCCAAATGTAAAGTTTAGTACATTTAAATTCCAGATTCCAATATAGGATCTTTATAACTAGGATACGGACTTGTTTAGGGGGCTACAGATTAATTGTGCTATTGGATCTGTGGTATCTGGATTTAGAGCATTCTAGTTAGACAGACAGTACCCATCAAATGCTGCCTGGGGCTTCCACGTCCCCCTTTTCAGTACACATCCAAGTGAACACACAGAAAGGAGAGCAGAGGCCAGGTAAACTCTCTCTTTTTTTTTTTTTTTAATGTAGAAGCATCTTCCCCGATGAAAACACAGGTAAACTGTTTTTGGTATATCATCTAAAATAACTTCTGATCTATATTAATTTTCTCTATAACTTAGAAGAAAAGATATTTTCTCATATGAGAGAGGGAATGATATTGGTCCAATAAACTACCAGCAAGGAAGAAATATCATGAGAACTGAATTGGTATTTAAAAAAACAAAAACAAAAAAAGTTGGATAATCAGGAACAATCCCAGAGTTTGCCTCAGATTCATTGTAGTTTCCTTTTGATCTTTCTCATCCCTTCTCTTGTTCACTCTTTCTTTTATTCTCTCTCTCTGCATTCTTTCATTTCTACTGCATGTGTGCATGCTCAGGTAGTCAGCTGTGTTTGACTCTTTGTAACCCTATGGACTGTAGCCCACCAGACTCCTCTGTCCATGGAATTCTCCAGGCCAGTGTACCAGAGCAGGTCGTCATTTCCTTCTCCAGGGAATCTTCCTGATCCAGGGATTGAATCCACATCTCCTGTGTCTCCTATATTGGCAGGCGGATCCTTTACCACTAAGCCCCCACCTCTATTACATCTCCCTTTAACTTATCTCTCATTGTTTCCTCATTCTCTTTCTACTTCCCTTTTCCTCGCTCCCTGCATCTCCTCTCCCCTCTTCCTTTATTTCTCTGCAGTTGACATCAAAGCATCGAGATAGTGATACTCTAGGTGATCAGAACAAGGCAGAAGCCAACCTGAACTAAGTCCCAGGACTTCTGATTAATCCACACAGACCATTCAGCAAAGAGAAGCCCTTTCTTTGGTTCTAGATGGACTTTTGACCTCGCCAAGGGTCAGAGTTTTGTTTTAGCAGGAAGAAAAGACCAGTGAAGAAGCCTAGACATTCTGATGTGTCTCTTGGGGATACTGGCTTTAGGCTCCTGACCTAGGATGCAGACCAGTGTGTCAGGGAGTGGAGTCCCAAGGTAGCTTCAAAGAGCCTCCTCTGTCCAAGGCTTTAAATACAAAAAAATAAAAAAAATAAAATCAAAAAAAAAAAAAAAAAGGTATGGAGGCTTTTGGATGATCTCTTATCAATTAATGTTCCCTGGAGTCAGGAGTTCTCTGGTGTTCTTAGATTTGGGGCTTAAGCCTCCTGCCTCTGGTTTTCAGTCTCACCCTTACAGGAGCCTCAAGACTTCTCCGTCCATATAGCACTGATAATAAAACTTCTAGGTTAATGGTGAAAAGATTCTCCACAGTGAGGGACACCCTGAGAGGTTCACAGAGAAAAGGTTCTACATGGAGAAGAGAAGAGAGTGGAGGGAGATAGAGGTGACCAGGAGGAGAAGAGGGGGAATCAAAAGGGGAGAGAGAGATCTAGGCAGTGCTCTGTTTCCCAAGTGCTCTCTGCAGCCCAGAATATCCACAGAGATTCACAGAGTTGGGTTGAAAAGAGAAGGGGGAGGGAGGAGATAGAGGTGACCTCCTTTCGAAGACAATGGGCTGCTTTTCTGGGTGCCTGATGTCCTCTGCCAGCGTTCAGAAGTTGTTTTGTGGAGTATGCTCAGCGTTCAAATGTTCTTTCAGTGAATTTGTGGGGGAGAAAGTGGTCTTGCTGTGCTAATTCTCTGCCATCTTCCCTTCCCCCTGAAGTGGGTTTCTTCAGTAAATAGACAGCATATATATGGGTCTTTTTTTTAAATCCATTTAGCCAGTCTATTGGAGCATTTAATCCATTTACATTTAAAGTAATGATTGATATAAATGTTCCTATTACCATTTTCTTAATTGTTTGGGGTTTGTTTCTGTAGGCTTTTTCTCCTCTTGCATTTCCTGACTATATAAGTCCCTTTAACATTTGTTGTAAAGCTGGTTTGGTGGTACTAAATTCTCTTAACTTTTGCTTGTCTGTAAAGCTTTTGATTTCTCCATCAATTTTGTATGAGATCTTTGCTGGGTATAGTAATCTTGGTTGTAGATTGTTCCCTTTCAGTACTTTAAATATATCCTGTCATTCGCTTCTGGCCTGCAGAGTTTCTGCTGAAAGATCAGCTGTTAAACATATGAGGTTTTCCTTGTATGTTACTTGTTGCTTTTCCCTTCCTGCTTTTAATATTTTCTTTGTGTTTAATCTTTGTTCAAGCTGGTTTTAGAAAACGCAGAGGAACTAGAGATCAAATTGCCAACATAGCTGGATCATGGAAAAAGCAAGAAACTTCCAGAAAAATATCTATTTCTGCTTTATTGACTATGCCAAAGCCTTTGACTGTGTGGATCACAATAAACTGTGGAAAATTCTGAAAGAGATGGGAATACCAGACTACTTGACNACTTTCATGCACTGAAGAAGGAAATGGCAACCCACTCCAGTGTTCTTGCCTGCAGAATCCCAGGGACGGAGAAGCTTGGTGGGCTCCCGTCTATGGGGTCGCACAGAGTCCAACATGACTGAAGAGACTTAGCAGCAGCAGCAGCAGCATACAGAAGCAGATGCTGTAAAAGTATCTATCAGCACTAGCATTTATGCCCTGTTGACTGTTCTCTGTTCTTTAAAAAAAGAGCCTAGACACCAACTGCCCTATATAGAAGTGTAAATCAGGTCGTAAACATTTATGAGCAATATATCTCTTTACTAATATGAGTGAGTTGATAGATTTGTGATGGTGTATACCAAATAAACTTCTGACACTAATACCAAAAAATAAATAAAATAAAATAAAATGTGGATGGTAGATAACATTAGAAAAT
This sequence comes from Oreotragus oreotragus, assembly GCA_006410675.1. Taxonomy (NCBI): domain Eukaryota; kingdom Metazoa; phylum Chordata; class Mammalia; order Artiodactyla; family Bovidae; genus Oreotragus; species Oreotragus oreotragus. Next base: position 386,209 of record SJYX01013054.1, on the reverse strand, counting down.
TCTAGTGATTGTCTTATTCTCATAAATTTGAAGTGGAGAAATATCAGTAACCTCAGATATGCAGATGACACCACCCTTATGGCAGAAAGTGAAGAGGAACTAAAGAGCCTCTTGATGAAAGTGAAAGTGGAGAGTGAAAAAGTTGGCTTAAAGCTCAACATTCAGAAAATGAAGATCATGGCATCCGGTCCCATCACTTCATGGCAAATAGATGGGGAAACAGTGGAAACAGTGTCAGACTTTATTTTGGGGGGCTCCAAAATCACTGCAGATGGTGATTGCAGCCATGAAATTAAAAGACGCTTACTCCTTGGAGAAAATTTATGACCATCCTAGATAGCACAAAAGCAGAGACATTACTTTGCCGACTAAGGTCCGTCTAGTCAAAGCTATGGTTTTTCCTGTGGTCATGTATGGATGTGAGAGTTGGACTGTGAAGAAGGGTGAGCGCTGAAGAATTGATGCTTTTGAACTATGGTGTTGGAGAAGACTCTTGAGAGTCCCTTGGACTGCAAGGAGATCCAACCAGTCCATTCTGAAGAAGATCGGCCCTGGGATTTCTTTGGAAGGAATGAGGCTAAAGCTGAAACTCCAGCACTTTGGCCACCTCATGCGAAGAACTGACTCATTGGAAAAGACTCTGATTGGGGGCAGGAGGAGAAGGGGACGACAGAAGATGAGATGGATGGATGGCATCACTGACTCGATGGACAAGAGTTTGAGTGAACTCCAGGAGTTGGTGATGGACAGGGAGGCCTGGTGTGCTGCGATTCATGGGGTCGCAAAGAGTCGAACACGACTGAGCGACTGAACTGAACTGAACTGAACTGATGAAGACCCAAAGTGATAACTTGTTCATTGCTCTGCTTTTGTCTTTTAACACTTTAAATTGAAGGATGATGTACTGTTATCAGCTGCTGAAATTTACTACTCCAGCTTTCACTGCAGTGTCCATCCAGTGACCACTGTTCAAAACAAATGCATAAACATTCCAAGTGTCCAGTGGAACCCTTAAACTTTCGGTCTTTTTCTGGCTCTGACATACATTCCATGGACATGCACTTTCAACGTATTCCATTAGGTTATCTATATTTTCTTCTTTGTTCTCTACAAGGCACTCAAAAGTTTCATTTACTTCTTCCAAACACACAGATCAAAGTTCAGACAACATGGATGCACACGTATGAGTGTTACTTTCTGTTGTCATGTATCTGGTGTTAGATCCAAGGAAGATAGTTTTGCCACAATGATTGTGAAAAGTGACTTGTCTTTTCAGTTGGGTTATAAATCTGGCTTAGTATAGCCCAACACTACACCAGGTAGGACTTCCCAGGTATGCTGGTGGTAAAGAACCTGTCTGCCAGTGCAAGAGACATAGAGATGCTGGTTCAATCCCTGGGTCGGGAGGAGCTCCATGGCAACCCACTCCAGTATTCCTGCCTTGGAGAATCCCATGGACAGAATTGCCTGCAGGCTATAGTACATAGGGCGGCAAAGATTGGGACATGGGTGGAGTGACTTAGTATGCACACGCACATGTTTGGGACACGGCACTGATTTGGCAGACTCCACAGACAGGACTAGACTTCAAAATACCTTCCAGCTGTATGGATTGTTAGTCCCGTTTTATAGGAAGAAAAACAAACTGAGGCTCAGAGAAGTGACAATGAATTTTTCATGGCCATTATGTCTAAAGCAGAAAGAAAGGCAGAAACAGTCGGTGTGTAACCAAATCTTGTTCAGTCACTAAGTTGTGTCTGGCTTTTTGCAACCCTATGGGTTACAGTATGCCAGGCTTCCCTGTCCTTTACTCTCTCCTGGAATTTGCCCAAACTCATGTCCGCCGATTCCCTGAGGCTATCCTATCATCTCATCCTCTGCCACCCCCTTCTCCTTTTACCTCCAATATTTCCTAGCATCAATGTCTTTTCCAGTGAGTCAGCTCTTTGCATCAGGTGGCCAAAGTTTTGGTGCCTAAAAATGTTCTTTCTCTATTATCTCCCAGCTGTCTGTCCTGAGTCTGTGGACCCTGGAGCCCTGGGTGAGAACCCTCTCCAGCCCCAGCACTTCTGGAGCAGCTGGCCCATTCTACAGGTTAGTGCCTTTCCTGGAAGATTGCCATCATCCTTATGCAGCTAGCCACATCCCCTCCTCAGTGGGCTTACTCCTATCTATGCTTCTAATTTCAGCTTAGAAAATTCATCTTCCCAGAAGCCTGCCTTGACACTGAAAATCCAAATTTGGTGCCCTTTCTCTCTCTCTCGGGATATCTGGTATCTCTCCACCCACACAAATGAGAATTTAACAACAGTCTAGCTCCATGTCATCTTTTTACCTGCCTGTCTTCCTCATTTGGAACGTGAACAATTTGAAGTCAGGAATATTGTTCTCTTAATAAGTGTTGATCAGCAAAATTCAGACACTATTGTCCTAGGCAGAGCCTACTGGACTCAGTCTCTGCTTCTATAGAATTTACATGCTCAAGGCTGGGAGGATAAACAGATTGAGATCTCACATTACTGAATCTCTAGGCACAATTCCTGGCACTGTAGAAGTGCTCAATAGGTGCTTTTTGAATGAATGGATAAACAAATAAAATAGCATATGTGTAAAGTGACTAGCTTCTATAAGGCAAAGTAATGTATTACCTTTGTATGTAAACTATGTAATACATGGGAATTATTTTTCAGCTTCCTGATGAGGAAACTCAGGTAGGGGTGAATGCATGCTGGGAGGAAGCTGGTAGAGAAGCCGAGATCAGAAGTTGAGCTCCAAGCTCTGCATTGATACCTACCCCTCATGCATGTGGGCTAAGGCACTTTGGTCAGGTCCGACTCTTTCTGCCCCCGTGGACTGTGGTCTGCCAGGCTCCTCTGTCCATGGGATTCTCCAGGTAAGAATACTGGAGTGGGTTGCCATGCCCTCCTCCAGGGGATCTTCTCAATGCAGGGATCAAACCCACATCTCTTATGTCTCCTGCATTGGCGGGTGGGTTTTTACCACTAGCACCACCTGGAAACCTACCCCTCACCTCTTGCCTAAGCAGCCAGCTTGGCTTCCGGAGCTCTGTCAGTGACAAAGGGTCTTATTATTCACATCAGAAGCTTGTGTCCTTGCTAAGTGCTTTCTGGTGATTTACTGGAGTGTTGATGAAGCAAACAAGGGAAATGACAAGGTACTTTTTTTCTTAATTTATTTTAATGTCTGCATCTTGGTTTCCTGGTTGGCAGCTCCAAAGATCCATTTGTCTGTCATCATGCACTTGATGTTGGAGAAATGAGGCTCTCTCTACCCAGCACCGCTGAGAATTGAGAGGAAATGAGAGCGGGGCAGTGGACATGTGGATCAGTGGTTCCTCGAGCAGGGGAACCAGGGAAAGGAAGGGGGAAGAGGTGATGGCACCAGCTGGCTAAGTGGCAACGATGCGAGGAGTGGCTCCCCTGCCACTGTGCAAGGCAGGAAGTCATGGCAGAGGGAGAGGGCGCACGTCCTGGGCTGAGAGGCACGTAGAATGTATGCTTCCCTTGCTCACAGCTTAATATCCAGAGAGGCAGCAGGTGCACGCTGCCGCATGACTTTCAACATCCTGGATTTCAGTTCACAAGCAACTGCTTCCTGACCCTGCCATTGTGGGCAGGTCACTGAAGCTGTCTGTACCTAGGCTTCCCTATGTGTACAAAAGGGATACAAGTGCCTACTTCAGAAGCTCACTAGGACCTTAACTGACCCATTTCTGTGTCAATGCCCCGTGGTCCTCTACTGTCCAATGAGAAAAAGCGTTTGTCATCTCCCTCCTCACATTTTACTCCCACTGGCCCTCAACTTTCAGACCTGTGATATCCAATTAATACCAGTGGCATCATAGTTATTGAGAACCTGAACACGGCTAGTCTGAAAAGAAATGCTCCATCTGTGTAAAATTTTGCCTGCCAATGTTGGAGGCACAAGAGAAGAGGGTTCAGTCCCTGGGTTGGGAAGATCCCCTGGAGAAGGAACTGGCAACCCACTCCAGTATTCTTGCCTGGAAAATCCCATGGACAGAGGAGCTTGATGGGTTACAGTCCACGGGGTCATAAAGAGCCAGAGAGCACTGAGTGACTGAGCATGCACCCACCATATGTGTAAAATTCACACACCGGCACTTGAAGTTTTAATACAAAGAAAATAATATAAATTACCTCATCAATATATTTTACGTTGATTACATGTTAAAATAATAATACTGCAGGTATAGTGGGTTAAAGAAACAATGTTGTCCCTCAGGATATAAAACCCTAACTTCTAGGCTTGCTTCCAAACTTAAACTCTGGTAGCCTGTAGGATTACTTTCATTTATGCATCGGGTTTCTGATCCATGCACATATTGATCTTGCTTTTGATTATTGCCATGTGCTCTCTACTTTTTCTTTTACTAATCTATCTATCCCACTCTATGTTAAACTCCAGACAATGGCGAAGGACAGGGAAAGCTGGTGTGCAGCAATTCGTGGGGTTGCAAAGAGCCATGCGTGACTTGGCAACTGAACAACATCAGGTAAACTCAGCTTCAAAGTGTGAAGGCACCCTAACGTTTTCCCTGAAATCAGCATGGCCTTTCCTGGGGAACCAAGGCTTTTGGATCTAGGGAGAAGCTACACCTTTCGGTAAATAACATATGGAGACAATCTAGATGAATATTAACTGTGAAAGGTGTGCATTATTTATTTGGGGTCCAAGGTGACGGGGTTAAGCCTGATAACATCCTTTTAGTGTATTAGGCTGTGATCAGGCACTTGCTACTGCTGTCCCTTTATGTGACACCCCAGCCAGCACTTAGGCTCCAAGCAGAGGCTCCAGCAAAGGCACGGGTGCTTAGATCAAGCACAGTGGAACACTCACAATTGGGGTGGCCTGGGAAATTTTCCCTCTGACTGTCTCACTCCCACCCCCTTTGTGTTTCCTAGTGTTGAAGGATAATGAAAGAGTTATGATAATGATAGATAATGAATATCTGTTACGTGAATGGATATTTGAAAAAAAAAGTAAATAAATGGATGGATGACTAAATGAATTGGTGAATAAATGAATGAGTAAAGGAACCAACTAACTTCTGAATAATTTGATCGATGGATGGATGGATTGATGGATGAACAAGTAAAATATCGAATGCATACTTCTTTTTGTATAACTGATGGATAACTGAAAGAATGGCTAGTTGGTTAGTAGGATGGAAGGACGATGGGTGAAGAAATATGAATGAATGAGTGACGTGGTGAATAGATGAATGGATTGATGGACAGATAGATAGATGAGTGGACGGATGGATGGATGGGTGGATGGGTAGATGGATGACTGGATAGATGAGTTCAGCATAATGTTTAAGTGGAGTTTTCTCTGGTGTTTTTACCTAATGTGTCCACTTTTCCCACTCTTGGCGTTCCTTTCATCCTCCGGTGTACTTTTTTCCATTACTATTTTTTTGTTGTTGCTTTAGTTGCGAAGTCACGTCTGACTCCTCTGCGAATCCATGGTCTGTAGCCTGCAGGCTCCTCTGCCCATGGGATTTCCCAGGCAAGAATACTGGAGTGGGTTGCCATTTCCTTCTCCAGGGATCTTTCTGACCCAGAGACTGATCCCATGTCTCCTATGTTGGCAGGAAGATTCTTTATCACTAAGTCACCTGGGAAGCCCAGTTTTAGTAATTACTAATATCAAATATATGATATAATTTACTTACTATGTTTTAAAATATCTTCTCCACTAGAGCATGAACTTCAGGATAGCAGAGTAATTACTAATATCGAATATATGATATAATTTACTTACTATGTTTTAAAATATCTTCTCCAATAGAGCATGAACTTCAGGATAGCAGAGAATGTTCTGTTTCATGTACTACTACGCCCCTGTAGCCTTTACTAGTGATAGTGCAAGGGGCTTTAGGGGTCCAAAGGGGAATTCACTGTCCTGAGGAAGTTGTTTTGGAAGCCACGAGAGCACAGGGTGGTGTGTGTCACAAGACAGTGGGCACCTGTCCCCATCTCTCTGGGATGGTGAGGAGGCTTTCTAAAGGAAAGGCCATCTGAGCCAACATTTCAAGGACCAATAAGAAAGCAGGAGGTGATATTGTTGGCTGAGGTTCCGGTATGTGCAAAAATTTAGGGGTTGAAAGGAGGTTGAGTTTAAAGAAGAGGTTGGAAGGATGCAAGAATCAAGTAAAACGGTTCTGTGTATGGACAGAAATGACAGCATAACAAGTCCTATACTACATGTTAGAGTTTGGATTCTGTCTTATTTGCAAGATTTCCATGCAGTAGAGTGATGGACCCGGGTATCATACATCCAGGTTCAAGGAGAGTCCAACTCATGGCCTTTACAGTCTATAGTAAGGTCTGCCCGAGTCACATCAAAGGGATTTGGACCACCAAGGTTTTCAATGGGGAGTAGATTTTGATGTCTGTTCTCCCTGTATCTTCAGTTAATTACTCACATGCTAAGGTATAATGAAAAATGATGATTTATTTGGTCTTAATCCTTGGTTCCTGGCATTCTCAGTTCATCTCCTAAAACAACTGGGATGTCCTAAGTAACAGGGCACTATCTTTCTGTCATTAGCAAGAAACCCTTCCTATCAGATCTGAATTTATGCTAAAGACATGACTAAGACTGGGGGTCCCTAGATGGTCTTTAGGGAAAAGGTTTTTTTTTTTTTTTTTTTAAAAGGGACAAATATGGCTACTCCCAGTTAGCTTTCCTTCTTTCCACTTTGAATACAGACGTGATGATTGGTTCTAAGAAAGTAGTTTATAACCGAACAGCAGTAGGTGATATACCTGTAATGGAATAGCAGAAAGATACAATGAATCTGAGTGTTAAATGATATCGTGAAGCTGCAACTGTTCCAGCCTTTCACTGCTTACATCTAGAAATTTAAGGTGAAAATAGCAACTTCCTAATTGCTTAATTGAATAATTATTGGATTTTTATAATCTACAGAATCCTTTTCTGATACAGTAGAATTCCAGCTTGATCCTTCTATGCACTTCCAAGATCTTCACTGGAGTGCATCCAGCACATGAGCGTTCTTCCTCACACGTTTCTCAGCCTCCATGCCAAAATCACCGTCAATTTCCTCCAGCAGAGGCTGACCCGGGGAATGTCACTGACACCGTCATCAATCACAATTTTAAAAACACACAAGACATAGGAAGCACAAATGTTTTGCATTTTCAATCACTGACATGGCTATCTTGATATCATCCTGAAAACAGAAAAAATGTGGACTCACATGACCAGCTTTCCCTTCTGCATCCCCTTCTGCTCTGGACACAAGAAAGCAAGGTCTGGTATCACAGAGGAGGGCTTAGAAAACATCAGCTGTCATCTTCACCGCTGTAGCATTTCAACAAATTCTTTTTGGCCTTTAAATACGACTTTGGGGATTCTCCTACATCTTGCCTCCTTGTCTTTCTTGGGTGACAATATCTCCTTCTTCCACTGTATTATTTTTTTGTTCATTCTCTCGCAGCCTGCTGTGGATCTTAAAATATTTTTAGGATTGCAGGGAGATGCTCAAAGTTTGGATGTGTGTGAGGCAGACAGTCATATTTATCGGTGCCTTTTCTGACTTGGAAAGAAAAAAAAAAGGTCTACATCTAAATTTAGTGAGGAGAAAATATCTTAAGTTGGGGCCTTTCCTGAAAGAGAGAGAGAGAGAGAAAAAATCTCATCTTTTAATATTATAAATATGTCTCTCAGATGAGAATTGTTAGTGTCATTTGAAGGTAGTAAGATTCAAAGTTGCAGTTAAAGCAAAGTTTTTGTAATAAGAAAAAAAAAAGAGTAGAATCTAGAAATGGTTTCATTCAAAGGGCTGTTTTTAATGTTGCTGTGGTGACAGATTAAGCAGGAGAAACTTGAACCAGACCTTTGACCGGCTGTGGGGTCAGGGGTTGCCTCTGTCTGTGTTCGGCCTCCTCTGACAACTTCCTGCATAATTTGACTATTATCTGCGTGTCTGGGCACTGTCTGACCCTGGAGTCTGGAAAAATGAGAAAGGCAGCCTGCATTTCCATGCCATATGGGCTGCAGCGCGGGAGGGCGCGTTTAATCAGATTTGGGTGGGAAACATCGTTTGATCCCAGGTTAGAGGAAGAAGCGTGCATGGGCTTTCCCACAGACTGGGGGAGGAAGGGTCGGACGACAGGCACGGCCGTGATTTAGGGCACATGGCCCCCGCCAGACGCTGGCGTGGCTGCAGCTACGTTTTAAATTTGGAAGCAGATCACTTATGAGAGAAGGGAAGAGAGGTGCTGGTGGCATTTCGAACTCCAAGTGGACTTCTGCCACGGAGACCCAGGAAAAGGAAGCGTCAAAGCCCAAACAGATGCGTTTCTAGCACAGACTTAAACCCCAAGAAAATGGGGTCTTTGGGCAGAAATAAAGAATTTTAAAAAATGTAGGTATATATGTGGGCTTCCCTGGTGTCTCAGATGGTAGAGAATCTGCCTGCAACAGGAGATGTGAGTTCAATCCCTGGGTGGGAAATATCCCCTAGAGAAGGAAATGGCACCCCAGTCCAGTATACTTGCCTAAGGAATCCCATGGATGAAGGAGGCTGGTGGGCCACAGTGTGACTCTTTGGGTCACAAAGAGTATGACATGATTGACCAACTAACACATATGTATGTATCTATGTGTGTGTACATACATACACATACACACAATGCACATACATACACACACACATATGCACATACACATACATACATACACATACATGGTTTACTTACTAAAAACATAATAAATGTATTTCTCTACTTGGGGGACTTAATACAAGAAAATCATATAATAGTACATCCATGTTTCTGAGCAGCATGAAATAGTTTACAGGGCCATGCAAAGGTCTTAAAATGTTAGCAAAGGTAAAGTCTTAACTTTCTCACCTGTAAGATGTTATCATGTTAAACGATGTACTCACAGATTTGAGAAGCCCTGGGTTTTATTAAGAAAATTCCCAGGACCAGTGACCTCACTTGTTACAAAGAATCAAGTGCCCTTATCTTTTTGACACCCATCACAGCCTCCTGAGATGGATGGCAATGGTGGAGAGTCCAGGCTGGGTCTCAGATGACACCCGCTCACCTTTGGATCCATAGAGACAGACTCTGAACAGCAATCAGTAGCCATGTCTAGGGACTGGAGCCAAGAACTTGGACATTACTTCAACAAACAGAGTGAAGGTACAATGAGCGAAACCCAATTGGTCTTAAAAGTCTGTAAGGGAGTAGGGAGCAAGGCAGGACCAGCTCAGGGCATGGTCAAGAGGCAAAGGTCTTTTTGGAGAGTGGGTTATAAGTGCCTGAGCTGAGCCTGGAAGGATGGGAAGATTTGGGGAAGAGATAAGAACGGAGGATGAAGAGGAGGAAAAGGACCACGGAGTTCAGAGCTAGGTCAGACTTTTCAGATACCACCATACTCGACGTTTTTCACTTTACAGACAAGGAAACTGGTGGGGCTTCCCAAGTGGTACTAGTGGTAAAGAATTCGCCTGCCAGTGCAGGAGACACGAGATGAGGGCTGGATCCCTGGGTAGGGAAGATCCCCTGGAGAAGGGAATGGCATCCCACTCCAGTATTCTGGCCTTGGAAATCCCATGGACAGAGGAGCCTGGCGGGCTACAGTCCCGGGGGCTGCAAAGAGTCAGACACCACTGAGCTACTGAGCACCTGAAGCTGGGTGAGGACAAGGCTCAGTGAGTTCACCCTAAGTTACTCATGTCCGGTTACGTAAAAACAGACCCGCATTCAGTTCTGAGTGACGTGGCGCCTGAAGTGTCAGACCCCAAGGTCACCCTGAAAGCGAGGACCCCAAGTTCCATGCTTTTCCTGCTTTAAGTGCAGAAGGAGAAAGCATCTCATTTCTACATGTTAAAAGATCCTCAGGCTTTAGACATATGAATAAGTTTTAAGTTTTTGTGGGTTCATAAGAAGATAAAGGATCATAATCAGGGAGGCTTTGGTCTTAAGTTCCCTCTGACCAAAGCTAAGATCTTAGCAAAAAAAAAAAAAAAAAAAAACTTTACCAAAAAAAAAAAAAGATATTACAAAA
>SJYX01013054.1:363496-375282 GCA_006410675.1 Oreotragus oreotragus | reverse complement strand
AAAAAAAAAAAAAAAAAAAAGACTTAGCAAAAAAAAAAAAGGATCTTAGCAAAAAAAGAGGCTTCTTTTCTTCTTCTGAGAGCCATACTACAAAATGCTTTAGTTGATAGACCAGAGCTAATCTATTAAAATATATCTTCTGGCTACTATTTTTTTTTTCTTTTATGCATGTGTGTTTAGTCACTTCAGTCCTGCCTGACTGTTTGTGACCCTATAGACTGTAACCTGCCAGGAAACCTCTGTCCCTGGGATTTCCCAGGCAAGAATACTGGAGTGGGCTGTTGTGCCCTCCTCCAGGGGATGCTCCTGACCCAGGAATGGAACCCATGTCTCCTGTGTCTCCTGTGCTGCAGGTGGATTCTTTACACTGAGCCACCTGGGAAGTCCCTAGGGAGGACATTTATTATGAAACGTATTTCACAGAAACGGACACCACTTACCGAGCATCTACTGTATATTAGAGGATGTTCGATAGTTCATAAACTCATTTAATCACAAGACCAAAGCTGAAGATGCATATTCACCACCTTGCTTTAGAGCAGAAGAAACTGAGGCTCCCAGAATAATGTGCCAGGCGGCTGCAAGCTGCAGTCCCCACCCAGGCCTGCCTTCCTGCAAATTCCCCCCACTGCACCCTGCTGGACCTCTCGTGGCACCCTCTCCTGGAACAGCATTTGAAGAAAGCAGTCTTACTTCCTACATGAGGGTTGCTGCACTTTGCATTTTTTTAATTGCTAATTTTTTTTAATTTAATATTGTAGTGTTAGTAACTCAGTCAGTAAAGAATCTACCTGCAGTGCAGGAGATTCAGGTTCAATCCTCAGGTCAGGAAGCTCCCCTGGAGAAGGAAATGCCAACCCACTCCAGTATTCTTGCCTGGAGAATCCCATGGACAGAGGAGCCTGCAGGCTACAGTCCATGGGTTCGAAAGAGTCTGACACAACTGAGCAATTAAACCACCACCACCAATGTCATAAGTAGAAATTAAAGAGGGGTAGACATAATGCATTGGAGAAGGAAATGGAAAATGACTTCAGTGTTCTTGCCTGGAGAATCCCAGGGACGGGGGAGCCTGGTGGGCTGCCATCTATGGGGTCGCGCAGACTCAGACACTACTGAAGCGACTCAGCAGCAGCAGCAGTAGCAGATATAAGAAGAGCCTGGGGGTCCAGGCTGAGGACGATGTCATGAGCCTCTCATCCTCTCTGGACCCAAACCATGTCAATTCTTCCTTCTGGGCTCCAATGACTTCATCCAAAAGGGGTACAAAATGCACAGGGGACCAAATCCTCTCTGAGCATTCTTCCACTGGAGAGGGAGAGTCTGTCTTCCCCTTTGTTTCTTGCTTGACATCGCTAAGAGCATCAGACCATTGCAGAGTTGGGGAGGCAGAGGACATTCTTGTTCTCTTTTCCGGAGACCCGAGCCACTCTCTCTCTCTCTCATGTTTAGGGACACAGAAGCTAGGGTCCATGCCCTGGCATGTTTTGACACAGTGGAGGTACTGGTGTCTGGCTTGGTCTTAAGACTTCCCTTTCCCCTCAGGGCCTGTATCCCTTTTCACAGCATGCCATGGGGAGTGTCGAACCCTTATTAAATATCAGAAGCCCTCCATCTGCCTCTGTCTTTCCTCTGAGACGACTGCCAGACAGCCAAGGTCAAGGCCACATGTGCCCCGCTGATCCCACAGCAGGAGGAGTGGGGGTCGGGGGGCTGGAGGCTGCCTGTCTGCTCAGGGCAAGACACAAAAACACTGCTATTTAGAAGATTGCTCTGTGCCATGGGAGGATCAGGAGTTGTACACCCACAACACACACTCCCAAAGCCACGTTTTTGTGTTGCTTTTTTCCCATTCGCTTTACCAGGCTGTCACATTCAACTGAGACATGAGGACTCACTTTGGAGTCAGAAGAGGCAGGTGAAGGGAACAGTTTTTCCCCTTGCTGACGTCTGTATCTGATGAAGGCAATGGACGCTCAGTTCAGCTTTAAGCCTTACTTGAGATCGGGTATTCAGATTATTTGAACCAAGTGATGATTGATCCAAAGACAGAGGTGTGTGTATGACGTCAGATAAAATTATTTCTCTAAAGGAGATGATACTGAAGCATTTGGGTAGAAGGAAAAGATTCCTCAGCCCCTGGCTTTTCACCTCCTAGCCAATGGATCTGGATAAGTTATATCACCTCTCTCTTCTGTGAGCAATGATAAAACCTACTACTTTGAATTTTGGTGAGGATTGAATGAATCAGTACCCAAGAGTGGGGCATGGCCAGTGGAAAAATGCACAACAAATCCTGATTTTCATTCTCATTATCAGTTTTATCATTGTCATTGTTTGGGGACTGTATCATTGCCCTTAGCCTCCGTGTCTCAAATTGTAAAATCTGAATTGAAAAAAAAAAAAATTATTTCGACTTGTCTTGCAGGTCAGGGCGCCTGGTTTTGGGCTCACAAAGAGTTCTGCAACAGCAGTGGGGCTGTTTGAGAAAGGAGGCCTTGATTCTCAAACTGATTCATTTCTTAGATGCCATCCCATAATCAAAATTGGGCAAACTCCAGGAGATACTGAGGGACAGGGAGGTCTGGCATGCTTCAGTCCATGGGATCGAAAAGAGTCGGACATGATTCAGTGACCAAATTAGAAATTAGAAAGAAGGCTTACCTTGCTTTGTGCCACTTGAAAGTCCTCATTTCAAGAATGTTCCCTTGGTCCCCAGAGTTCTTGTGTCATTATCTCCTGTTGAAAGGATTCAGATGACATTATTTGTATGAAAACTCACATGCCAAAGATGCCATCTGTGCCAAAAGGCTGCATTACAATGCAGGGAAAGATTGTCCTGTGGACTTGCCGTTCTTAATGCCTTCAAATCAAAAGTCAATGCCAGCAGTTCTTAACTGCTCAAGTCCGCTGAAAATACACCGCTGCTGATATGGAAGGACTATTTTAGGGTGCTAACCTGAGGCTTATCAAATGATGTTGACCTGTAATGTCACTGTTGTCATTTAACCACTGAGTTGTGTCTGACTCTTTGCAAACCCACGGACTGAAGACCTCCAGGCTCCTCTGTCCATGGGATTTCCCAGGCTAGAATACTGGAGTGGGTTGCCATGACCTTCTCCAGGAGATCTTCCCAAGCCAGCTATCAAACCCTACATTGACAGGTGGATTCTGTACTGCTGAGCTCCTGGGGAAGCTCACAGTAGGCCAGGCAAAGATCGCTAAACTGAGGTGGGTGTAGGAGCTTTGAGTCAGCAGGGCAAAATAGGTTAACAAATTACAACCTTTCCCCAACCAACACCATCATGACTTGATGACAGTGTTTCTAATATCTTCTCAAAACAGTTGCACTTAGAAATGTCTGCAGAAAAAAATAAGAATGACTCTGTTAATGGGGTGGGTCAGCAGACCCCAGATGGCCTTCTGCTGGATGGAAACAGCTCTGAAGTCTGGTCTGGAAGACCAAATACTCTCTCTGTTTGTAAAGCAAAATTCACAGGGTGGTCCAGAAAAAGTGCATTTAGGAAGTATGATACAGAAAAGCAGAAAGGGCATGAGACGTAGGATAGCATGTCCTGACCAGAGAGTGTGGGAGAAAGCACATTTACCTGGAGACCCAGCTGCACAGTGATGGTTAAAGATGCCAATGGCAGGAAAAGGGAAAAAATAAGAGAGGTGTCTTCACCCTGTGAGATAAGACAGAGAAGTGGAGGCCATGGGCTCATCCCATCTTCTCTTGTGGGCTAATGCTGGGCGTGTGTCATTATAAACCCTACAGTCTACCAGGGCAGACTGGGCACATGAGAGCCAACCAGCAAAGAAAAAAGGGAGTTCTATGGTAAGGAAGTTATCCAGAATTGTACAGCAAGAAAAGCTAAGAAAGAGCTGATAGGAACTTATAACAACTACAACACCACCACTGAGAATGGCAGTGATCATAACCACACAAGAAGAGTTAATGCTACGGTTACTCCCCTCTTCCATCTCACACTTCGCTTTCTGGCTCCTGGAATGCTCCCCTTGGACCTTCACCTCTGGGATCTCACCTCCACTTCCTAGACCTTGTGAACTGAATGTGTTAATCCTGGCATCCCTGGCAAAGGCTAAGAATGGCAGCCATCTCTCTGCCTGGGGCAGCCTTCACCTGCCTGAGCCTAACCCCTAGCTGTCCCCAGGAGACACAGCCCTGAGACCACAGCTCTGATCTTCGGCTGATGTGACAACAGTAACCACCAGGTCTTACTCATCCTAACTAGGGACTGGAGGATGTGTGCTCCCAGCATTCCTAACATGTCCTCTTAAGATAGCGACTCTCACCCACTTTTCTGGATGCGGGGCTGTCGGTCCACACCACTGGACCCAGAGCATCCTCAGTGAATGAATGAGTCCCATCTCATCCCCACTGTGCTTGCCCCGAGAGCTTGTACCATCATCAGGATGAGAGCAGCTACCTGTGTGGTGCTTCACTGTGAGCCTGGCGCTGAGGTGGCTGCTAATTTTATCCCTATTTTACAGCCAAGGAAGTGGAGGTATCAAAACAGACCCAGCAAAGTGCCCCAAATCTCTATGAAGACAAAGCAAGGCTGGGACTGGAAGAGTCTAGCCCTGAGTCATGCTCTAACCATCATACTTACTGCCTCTCTTAGAAGGCAATCGCCAACTGGCTTTTTAATTGAATGAAGCATGTATGATCCTATCTTTCAGAGAAGAGTGACAAAGAAACCACAAGAGCGATTATCCCTTTGGGCAGGACATGTTTACCTGGTCCCCAGTGAACTTAAAAATTCTCATTTTCTGTCAAGCCAACTCCCTAACCTTTTGCAAACTGCACTTTCAGTGACACTATGTCATAGGAGGGTACAAAAATCAAATGTTATAATTATATTTTTTCTCAAAGTGGGGGGTAGTTTCCTGCCAGAGAGAAGTGTCCATGATGATCAAGAGACAAAGCATAAAAGAAAGGGGTTGTTGAAAGCTCCCTCTAGGTCTTCTTTTTTAATATTATTGCTACCACTGAAATATAATTGAAACATCCTTCAAAGCAAGCTATGCCAGCTACCCTTCAGCTTTGATACAGCTTTTTAATCAGGAGATGTTGTTGTGGCCTCACAATGAATATGGAAAGTATTTAAACTATTTTGTGGATGGAGTGCATCACTTCTGACCTCAGTCAAAAGACCACATTAAAAGGAGCGAAAAAAAATTCACTCTGAGTCCTCTGGGCTCCAAAACCCTGAGGGCATGTCAAACGTGGTGTGGGCCAGATTCATCCAGAGGAGAGGATTCAGCACCGTGTCAATTGAAACATGAGAGGTCAGCTTTGCCTCCAGAGGTAAAGTGTGGTGCGTCAGGGCACCAGGGATGCTAAAAAGATCCTGGGCTTTGCCTTTGAGCAGTGGGCATAATTGCTTTCTTCTGGAAATCCCTTAGCTCAGGGTTTCTTAAGATTTAGCCAGTGGACGGTTGGTCCAGAAAATACTTCTCCTTCACCTGATGCTGCTGGGTCACCTGAGCCTGGGGGATGTCCCACACTGCAGATTAACCACAAACACAAATGGATCCAAGGAAAGTCACCCAGAAAAGAATTCTCTGTAAGGCTTTAAAAACTTGAAAAAGACTTCTTCAGGGTCTTTGTTGTCTGCAGGACATAGTTTAGGACAAGCCACTCGACTCAGAAAGGGAAAGAGCCTAAAGGGTTAGGAGTGGTTGGGAACGACACCCTGGTTAGTCCTTGAACTTGTCTGCCACCTCCAAATCGTATTTCCCCCACACTCATCTGATTACAGAGTGACCAGGAATAAGTCCGATGTAATTAGTTGAGTTTTGTTTTTAATAACAAGACTTAGATAATCTGATCTTATTAAAACGAGAGTTGGGATAGTATAAGACATAGAAGTAAATAAGTGAAACATAAAGGGGAATGACGTCGATACCCGAGTCAGGGAAAGCCTCTCCACACGGAGGGCCCAGGGGAGGCAGGAAGGGGATCCCCGGGGAAGGGTCCTGGGGGCGGGGTGGGGGCAAGGTACAGCTTGAAGCAGGACTTGAAGGTGTGCGTGTTTCCTATTAATGAGAAAGAGTCAGTAATACTCCTCTCCAACTAAAACAGAGCAGCGTCTCACTGTAAAGGAATTATAAAGAAGAAACGCGTCATCCATCACTCGAGCAATGAAAGATAACTGTGAGGATGTTCTTTTATCTTCCTGTTCATTGTCTATACAATACACAACTGTCTTTTCAAGACAGCTTATATATATGTGTGTGTGTGTGTGTGTGTGTGTGTGCTAAAAAACCTGTCTCTTATACACATCTAGATGTGTATAAGAGACAGGGGCCCAGGGGAGGCAGGAAGGGGATCCCCGGGGAAGGGTCCTGGGGGCGGGGTGGGGGCAAGGTACAGCTTGAAGCAGGACTTGAAGGTGTGCGTGTTTCCTATTAATGAGAAAGAGTCAGTAATACTCCTCTCCAACTAAAACAGAGCAGCGTCTCACTGTAAAGGAATTATAAAGAAGAAACGCGTCATCCATCACTCCAGCAATGAAAGATAACTGTGAGGATGTTCTTTTATCTTCCTGTTCATTGTCTATACAATACACAACTGTCTTTTCAAGACAGCTTATATATATATGTGTGTGTGTGTGTGTGTGTGTGACTCATTGGAAAAGACTCTGATGCTGGGAGGGATTGGGGACAGGAGGAGAAGGGAACGAGCGAGGATGAGATGGCTGGATGGCATCACTGACTCGATGGACGTGAGTTTGAGTGAACTCCGGGAGTTGCTGATGGACAGGGAGGCCTGGCGTGCTGCGATTCATGGGGTTGCAAAGAGTCGGACACAACTGAGTGACTGAACTGAACTGAACTGATACAATATTTAGTATATATGTGTGGGCTTCCTAGGTGGCTCAATGGTAAAGGACACTCCTACCAGTGCAGGAGATGCAGGTTCGATCCCTGGTCTGGAAGATCCCCTGGAAGGGGAAATGGCACACCACTCTAGTAGTCTTGCCTAGAGAACCCCATGGACTGAGGAGCCTGGTGGGCTACAGTCCATGGGGTTGCAAAGATCTGACATGCTGAGCACACAGCCACATAGTATAAAGGTATATATAATATAATATGCATATTATATATAATATAATATCTGTGACTTTATAGCATCATTTTCTTAAAAAAAAAAAGGCTTATAATGGCAAAAGAAGCCTATATTTCTTCCAATCATTCTTTTCTAATCTTTTTCTAATATTCTAATATTGACAGATCATTATTTGACTAAGTAATAATCTCTTATCAAATAATTTTTCCCTAATTTTTATATTTTTTAAAATAGCTAAAAACATTTTTGTGCACACAAATTTTACCATATATCGAGTCATGCTCTTTAAGGTAAATACCTTAATGATTTCATTGGTCTTTTAGGGTAGAGAGATGCCTATCAATGTGGCATTGATTTGGTGTATTGACATGCAAAGGGTTCATCAGTCTCATGAACATATTCTTTGAATTTTCAGCTTTGTTCCACAAAGAACTTCATCCAAATCCAGACAGACAGATATAAGAAAAAAAAAAAGGCTTATAATGGCAAAAGAAGCCTATATTTCTTCCAATCATTCTTTTCTAATCTTTTTCTAATATTCTAATATTGACAGATCATTATTTGACTAAGTAATAATCTCTTATCAAATAATTTTTCCCTAATTTTTATATTTTTTAAAATAGCTAAAAACATTTTTGTGCACACAAATTTTACCATATATCGAGTCATGCTCTTTAAGGTAAATACCTTAATGATTTCATTGGTCTTTTAGGGTAGAGAGATGCCTATCAATGTGGCATTGATTTGGTGTATTGACATGCAAAGGGTTCATCAGTCTCATGAACATATTCTTTGAATTTTCAGCTTTGTTCCACAAAGAACTTCATCCAAATCCAGACAGACAGATATAAGTCACCTACTGTCTGGGGGTGGGGGGCTGGGGAAGAGGGTCAGATTCAACTCCAAAATCTGATTCAAAGCTATGAAATTTTAACTTCTCAGTTGAAAAAACTTGCTCTTCAAATGTGAGACTGAAAGTTTGGAAAAGGGATACAGATGGAAAAAGTGTCTCCTCTTCCTTGTCAGACTTCTGAAGTCCTTTGAACTGAAGGGGAAGACAGAGAAAGAGAAAGAGAGCATGTGAGTGAGGGTTTGTTGGAGGCAGGACTCTGCACCCTGCCTTCTGGGCTCCCAGCCTCCTTTCCAGAAGAAGATCATAGACACCCTACTTTGAGCCTGGGAGATCCAAGAGTTAGGAGGAAGCACCCACATGACCCATCTCTTCTGGAATTCTCCTTGACAGCAGACCTGTCTTGTTGTTATTCCAGCACGGGGGATGAGGACAGCAGGGGAAAGAGAGCAGGGCACCCGTGAGCTGGAGAAAGTCGCTGCAGAATAGAAGAGCCTTTCAGAGCCCGTAACAGCGGCGCAGAGGGCTGTGGAGGGGACCGAGGTCTGAGCTGATCTAGTGACAGTGCAGATGCTGTAGGGTGGATCGTGTGTGTGTGTTTTGGTGTGTGTGTGGGGGGGTGGTCTGAAGCCTCTTCTGAGTAAGCTGAGAGCCAGGGCAAGGTGGGAAGTTGGAGTGTGAGCAAGAGGCTAACATCCCTGCCCACGGCTGCCCTGACCATATAGTAAGCCCCTGAGAGTTTCACACCTACACCAAGAAGGTAAAATCCTCAAAAAAAAAAAAAAAAACAAAAAAAAAACCAGAGTAATTGCCTGTAGAATGTATTTGCACAAAGTTAGTTCTAATAGCGATTTCAGATTTGTCTGAACCCTCTCATTTCGTCCACAAGGAGCCTACAGCTCAGTAATTAGCCAAGCCCCACTTGACAGTCAGTGGAAGGCCAGGAAACCAAATCTTTGAGTAACCCCTGCTGTCTCACTGGGGAAATCCACAGCAATTGATTGACCAGAGCAGAGGTCAATCATGGCAGCATCTTCAGTGACTCACGACCACCTGTAGGAGAATAAGGATGGAAGGCGAGAGAGGAGATGACAACACCTGTGTTCAGGTAAGGGGGACACAGTGTGGTGCGCAGGCAGGGGCTGGTGCTCCTAGCTCATCCTAGTCTCAAGAGGCCACATCGAAGGGACCAGCCGGAGGAGGACACCGTGACGCTCCCAGAAGCACAGAGCAGTGGACGTAGAAGCTCCCGGCGTCTCTGGGCTTGTCTTAACTTAACACAAACCAATTGCATTCACTTCTTTTCCCAGGGCTTTTGATCGTTGAATTTCAGGATGAGGCAGAGACACATTAAGGATTTATCATGTATCAGACCTGAGTTTAATTCCCACCTTTTCTACTCCATAGAGACAGAAACCACTCGATGCTGGCTTAGTTTCCGCATCTGTAAAAGTGGGGATGATGACGCCTACTCTAAACTGAGTGTCTTACATGAAAGAGCACACACAGTAGGAACTCAGTTCAGGATCTGGGGCTGACACTTTTCCCACGCCATGTCTCACTGACGTCTCACTAGTTCTCCTGTGAATGGGGTTATCCATTTTATAGGCCAGGGAGTGAAAGTTCACAGAGTTGGATAATTTACAACAGACTGCCGAATGAGTGTCTTGGCTCTTGTGTATGATGTCCCCTGTTAGGACGAATGAAGATCAAAATTCCCCAGCCCTTAGGCCACAGCGATGGGTTCAAAAGATGGTCATGGTTCCCAAGTCTGACCCATCACTGATCCTTCTGATTTAAAACATAAAGAAGGCTCTTCACTCTTCTGATTGTCCACCTGGCATTGTCCATGGCCAGGCCTGGGCCACACAGAGTGACTGGTCNCCACAGCGATGGGTTCAAAAGATGGTCGTGGTTCCCAAGTCTGACCCATCACTGATCCTTCTGATTTAAAACATAAAGAAGGCTCTTCACTCTTCTGATTGTCCACCTGGCATTGTCCATGGCCAGGCCTGGGCCACACAGAGTGACTGGTCTGAGAGTCTGAAGGTGACACAGAGGAGAGTCAAGACACAGCAAGAAGGAAGGTCCAGATCACAGACCCATTTATCCCTGGGGCCAACTCCACCCCTGTCCTTCTTGTGCTTTGATCTATGACTAATAACTTCCCTCTTTCGGCTTTAGCCAATTCCAGTGGAGTTTCTATCACCTTAAATCAAGAGTCCTGGTCAATATAGGATATGGACCCAGCCATCTAAATCCAGAGCATCTCTGTGTTCACTCTACTCCCCTAGAAGGAAGAAAGGAAAGAGGTAGGCAAAGGAGGAAGAAACACTTTCTCCTTAACTCCCCAGTCATCAAATGGGAGCTTCCCAGGGTCTCTCAAGAGATGGCCTAGGTGAGCTTGAAATGCATGCTTGCATTTTTAAAAGAGCGCCCTTTCTAAATCACCTTATTTTGATGTAACTGCAAAAGGCAGTACTATTTTGGGTTCTTGCTATGATAAAACTGAAGCTGTAAGCTAGGGACTTTCATGAGAGATTGCACCGAAATGTCAACAGATGGCTTGCTAATCATGTTAAAAAATACTCATTTCTTTTCAAAAATGGCATCCCCCTCCCAGTAAGTAGATCAGAAAGCAGTGTTTATGATATAAAACATATTAGTCACAACGCCATTTAATTATCCTACTTAATCATCAAGGTCATAATGATAATTGTTTCTAAAAATTAACACCTCTTCCCTCAGCAAGGAAGCTTATCCAGAATTTATGGTCAGAAGCACAGAACTGATACATTTAGATGGGATGTGAGCACTAAACGGAGACAAGAGGAATAAGCACAGAGATTGTGTGAGACGCTTCACAAAGCCTTTTGCCTTTGCAGTCTAAGGAACACCAAAGGATGTGTTGATTCACTTTTGCCCAAAGGTCCCATATTTCCCCCAGCAAGGACGAGGCAATGGAGGCTTAAAATCATTCAGTCATGATTCATCATGGGCACCACCGTATTTGCATCTAAAAACAAGTGAGTATCTTCACGAACTGTAGGACCTACTCAAACACTGAAGACCACACACCCGGATTCTCTTTTCTGAATTGCAACAACCTCTCTACATCGGCTCTTGGACTTTCCTCCTTGATCTTATTGTTGATTCTTTTCTAGCTTATTTTACATGGCCTCCATTACTCCAACTCTATTCTTTGTTTAAGCTTTTTAACATTTAATTTTTATTTTATATTAGAGTGTACTTCATTTGCAATATTGTGTTAGAGTCAAGTGTACAGCAAAATGATTCAGTTATACAAATACATGTATCTATTCTTTGTCAAATTCTTTTACCATATAGCTCATGACAGAATGCTGGGCAGAGCTCCCTGTGCTATGCAGTATGTCTTTATCAGTTATCTATTTAATATATGATAGTGGGTGTTAACCTGATTCTATCCTTAGATGTCACACTTTCTGGACTATCTCACTACCCCTTTCCAAGAGTAGGATCTCCCGTTTCTGTCTCCTCCCTTCCAGACGCAAATCCTGCATGTAGTCTTCTGAATCAGCCTCCTTTAGCAGACCCCTCCATACTTCCGACGCTCTTTTGAAGAATGCTTCAAATAACTGTATCACCCTAGTTACTTGAGGTTTTACCCATCAAGCTGGTTTACATACCAATGACTGAAGCTTATCTTTCTAAGCATCTCAAACAATTTTACCTCTTCATCTCTAAAGTCCTTCTAAAATGAGTTTCAGGGGCAGGAAAAGAAATAAGCTTCACAATAATTCTTCTTAGTGACTCCAGGTTATTATTTGGGATTTTGATGACTCTAGGTGGAGCTACCCC
>SJYX01013054.1:316623-357626 GCA_006410675.1 Oreotragus oreotragus | reverse complement strand
GGTCCCACCACTCCATGGGAAATAGATGGAGAAACAGTGGAAACAGTGTCAGACTTTATTTTGAGGGGCTCCAAAATCACTGCAGATGGTGACTGCAGCCATTAAATTAAAAGACGCTTACTCCTTGGAAGAAAAGTTATGACCAACCTAGATAGTATATTGAAAAGCAGAGACATTACTTTGCCGACTAAGGTCCATCTAGTCAAGGCTATGGTTTTTCCTGTGGTCATGTATGGATGTGAGAGTTGGACTGTGAAGAAGGCTGAGCTGAAGAATTGATGCTTTTGAACTGTGGTGTTGGAGAAGACTCTTGAGAGTCCCTTGGACTGCAAAGTGATCCAACCAGTCCCTTCTGAAGGAGATCAGCCCTGGGATTTTTTTGGAAGGAATGATGCTAAAGCTGAAACTCCAGTACTTTGGCCACCTCATGCGAAGAGTTGACTCATTGGAAAAGACTTTGATGCTGGGAGGGATTGGGGGCAGGAGAAGAAGGGGATGACAGAGGATGAGATGGCTGGATGGCATCACTGCCTCGATGGACGTGAGTCTGAGTGAACTCTGGGAGTTGGTGATGGACAGGGAGGCCTGGTTTGCTGCGATTCATGGGGTCGGAAAGAGTCAGATGCGACTGAACTGAACTGAGCATTTCACATAACCTCTTAGGACCTTGATCTCTTCATCAGTAAAGCACATTTCTGTAGTGAGCTGAGTCGGGGTGGTGGTGCACGTGATGACTGTGGAGAGAAGTGATCCCTAAGGTCTCTTCATGCCCAGGCATGTTTTGACTTGAACTACCTAATCCATCCCAGAGCATCTTAAAGAAAGCAGAATAATGCAATGACTGAAAATGTGGCCCAGGACTCAGTGGATCAATTTAGATGCTTTCGGTTCAAGCAGTAGAAATCTAAATCCAGTTGGTTTAATCAATAAAAAGGGGTTTATTGGCTCTTGTAACTAGAGGTCTAGGAGTGGGCCAATTTTCAGGTATAGTCTAATCTAGAGATTCTTAATGTCTTCACAAATAACTGCATTTCTCTGTGATTCTCTCAGCTCTGCATCCTCCACGGGTACCTTCATTCACAAGGTAACAAAGTGGCTGCGACAGTTTAAGGCTTCACATCCACACATCATGCTCGTTCAAAACAAGAAAGAACTTGTCCACACTCGACCATCAGACCAAAGTCCTAGGCTTTGCCCCGGTTGGCCCAATATGTGTCATGAGCTCACTCTTCATCCAGATACTGATGGGGATATGTAGGGCTGATAGGTCCAGCTCGAGAGGTTAGAGAGGTGTCAACCCTACCCAGATCACAAGGAATCTTCGTAGGAGGGAAGGATAGGATGAATGTTAGAAAGTTGGACCACATTCTCTACTGTCACAGCCACATTGCCCATGATCAGATTCTGGCTCTGTTCACTGTTCTTGGGTAAATTGCCTCACTTTATCAAGTGTCAGCTTCCTCATCTGTAAGATGCGCTAGCAATTCATATCCCAGGGGATTATTGTAAGGATTTCATTAAATAATACATGTATGTGAAGCCCTTGGTGTAGTTCCTGGCACAGAGTAAGCGTGCTGCTACTGCTGCTGGCGGTGATGTAATTGAAGAGGAAGGGAGAGCAGTGGCATTAGTCCTGACTTTAAAAGTGACCTCGACTTCCCTGGTGGTCGAGTGGTTAAGATTCCATGCTCCCAGTGCAGGGGCCTGGTCAGGGGAGCTACATCTCACATGCTACAGCTAAGACCCGGCACGGTCAAAAAAAGAAAAAAGACATCCTTGTTTTAAAAAAAGCAAACAAGAAGCAACCAAGTTATAGGGATGCTTTCTAGTCAGAGCATGCATGCCTGCCACGTGGAAGGCTCCTGTTTGATCTTCTGCCCACATTATACTCTAACCTATTTCTGGCCCTTTCTGCTCTTACATTATGTCCTTTATAAAAATTCTCCCCTCTCCCCTGCCTCTAAAATCTTCCTCATATTTAAGACCCAGATAAGTGCCTTTTATAGTTTATAGTTTAGGTCAGTGATTTTGTATGTATGTCATTGTGTCTTCCCACTAGCAGGATCAGTGCGGGTTAAGAGTTCAGGTCTGGATTAGACAGACCTGAGTTTGCCACCTAGAAACAGTGTGACTTGGGGAAGTTATTCAACCTCTTCATGCCCTAGTCTCCTCGGTTGTAAAACAGGGTCTTAATAGTACCTTCCTCAGATGGTTGTTGAGAGGATGAAATGACGCAGAGTATGTAAAAATCTTAGGTCAGTGCTGACACATAGTAAATAATAGATGTTAGTGGTTGTGTTTGTTATTCTTAACCTCCTGAGGACAAGGTCTGTAGCATGTTTCTCTGCAGCATTTGCTGCTGTGCTGGGCACATAGTCAGTGCTAAATGCACACTTGTTAGTGGGTTTTGAGGAGTATGGAGGCTCTGTTTCCTTTCCATGATCTTCTCACCTCTCCACCAATAGCAACAGAAAAAGCAGCCCCCTAGACCTGGGTTTGATCCCTGGGTTGGGAAGATCCCCAGGAGGATCCCACTCCAGTATTCTTGCCTGGAGAATCCCCACGGACAGAGGAGCCTGGCTATAGTCCACGGGATTGCAAAGAGTCGGACACGACTGAGCGATTAAGCACAGCACAGCAAACCTTAGTAAAGGCAGTGTAGCAAGGTGCATTATTGGAAGACTGGCTGCGTCACTGGCAGGGAGGAGGGGTGATAGGAGGCGTAGAGAGGGGTGGCTGATGATATGAATAAGCAACAGGAAGCTGAGAGGAAACCAGCTAGAGGCTGTTCTGTGTTCCGCCCTCCAGCTGTCAAGTTCAGCCACTGCCCAGGTCGTCGTTCAGTTCAGCGGGTGATGAGATGGGGGTCAACCAGTCTGTGAGCTTTCCGCCTGTCACGGGACCCCACCTCGTAGGCTGTGGGGATGTGATGGAGGGTCAGAGCCTCCAGGTAAGTGTCTCCAGCGTGTCTCCACTGCTTCTGTCGCATGTCTGATGATGTAATTCCAGCTAGGGGAAACCTGAGTCAGAGCTGGTCTGGATTTGATTGTCAAGCACCCAGGTCTCTTTCCCCTGAACTTTCCTCCTCTTTTCAATTAGAAATATCTCAATAGACAAGAGATGATGGATTCTTTTTCCCAACTTGGAAGAACTGGGGCCTCTGACTTCAAAGGTAGCTCTCTGATGTCTTGAGAGCAGGTGCCTGATCCTGGAAAGGTTTTGGATCTCGCCCTAATCTGAGTGTATGAGAAGAGGAGCAGTGGGTTATGTGCCACTGACCTTTGACTCCCCGGCCCCACGTAGGAAGACAGTCTCCTTTTTCTACTCTTCTGCTCTCGTCTGTTCCCCACTCCTACTTTAGTCCGGGACTTTCCCTCCTCCGGTTCCTAGGTTGTTCTCTGCTGGCCCTTGAACTCTCCCTCTCCCTTGTGAGAGGCACACACCCCCATGTAGGGTGAATGTGCTGCTGCTGCTTCCCAGGGGCCAGGCTCCAGGGTTGCCCTGGGTGTCACCAGTGTCAGCCCATTTAACAAGAGAGCTATTCCTTCACTTCTGGGGCTCCCCCAGGCCTGGGCTTCCAGCCACATTGAAATCTTTTGATTGCCCAAGCGCTGGAAATATTTTAGTACCCCTCCAATGTAGTTCAAAATACAGTTGGCTGTTTGAAATAACATAAGCCTTACGTGAATGCTGAACATAAAATTGCTTCTTTCTGGGTTTTGTGAGTGTAAAATTCAGGTATGTGAATTGAAGGTAAAGTTCCCCTGTTTTAGTACTTGGCTGGTACCCCCAAACAACTGCTGAACGTGTCTGTTGGGAAATGAAGCATGCCTGGGCTTCTTGCCCCGAGCCGCTGCTGTCTTTTTCTCCTTACAGGGCAGCTTCTTCCGACTCTTCTACCCGTGCCAAGAGGCAGAGGAGACCTCGGAGCAGCCCCTGTGGATTCCCCGCTATGAGTACTTCGCCGGCCTGGCCGAATACCTGAAGTTTAATAAGCGCTGGGGGGGGTTACTGTTCAACCTGGCTGTGGGTAAGAGCTGGCCTCACCCCTGGGTGCCCTCCCAGCTGCTTAATCATGTCCCTTGGAGATCTCCAGGCAGACACAGTACCTTATAGTTTGTGTTGTCCAGCCCTTTTGTAGTGGGGCATCCGTTAGTCAGTGTGGTATGGAGAGTGGAGAGAATTACAAACATGAGAGCTTTATTTATTTATTTATTTTTTTGAAGAGCTTTAGTTATAGAGTTAGACTGCCCTGGATTCGAATCCAGTCCTTATCATTTACTAGCTGTGGGGCTTGGGCCAGTTGCTTAATGTGTTTGAACATCTACCTTTGCAGGACTGTAATGTCGGACGTATATAAAAGATGCACTCTAGTGCTGTGCTTGGGATGTAGAATGTGTTCCATAGGTGGCAGCTATTACTCCATGTATCCAGCATACATTATTTCTACTCTGTGTCAGCTATAGCGTAGATTAAAGAAGCACTCTTGACTGCCAAGGAGCATACCATCTCCTGCAGTTGCCCCTCTAGCTCCTCCCTCTTCTGGGTCAGATCACACTGAGTCATCCACTTCCCCCAAAGACCTTGCCGTTAGGAACTCTACCAACTGCCTCGGCATCTCAGGGATTTGCCCGTAAGTTGTTCAGTATTTCCCCTTTGGATTTCTTTTCCCACTTTCTGTTGTGTTCATGCTCCCCAGGGGAGAAAAAGGGAAAGAATAAATGATTGATGGTCCTGGGCTGCTCAGGTGGAAGGTGGGTCTCTCGAGAGGAGGGCCGTTTGGTCCCCACCATGCTTATGCTCAGGTTGCCCTGGGGATTACAGTTTGGGGACAGCCGGAGATTCTTATCCCATGTCTCTGCTAGGATCTTGTCGCCTGCCTGTTAGCTGGAATGGCCCCTTAAAAACAAAGGACTCTGGATACCCCTTGATCATCTTCTCTCATGGCATGGGAGCCTTCAGGTAAGAGTTGCTCTCCCCCAGATCTTGTCACATTCCTTGCCTGGTTGCAGCTGCTGACTCTCAGCATGTTCTCAAAAGACAAAGAAACCCATATTTCCATCTGTCAGCTCTTATCTATCATCCTCTTCATCCCAAAGTGCTGAGTCCACCTTCTTTAGAAGGCCTTCCCCAAGCTCCTTTCACCTGGTGGAGCCTTTCAGCAGCCTTCATATCGTTCCCCTCTCATGTTCTAGCATTTATATAAATACTTGCTTTAGCCTTCTTCCTCTTTAATAGCCCAGAAGTGCTAGAAGGGGCTTGAGAGTTATGTTCAGAGAGTCGATTATTCAACATGCATCAGGGACAGCAGTGATGAAGACAGACTTGCTCCCTGCTCCCGTGGAGCTTGCAGCCTCAGCTGTTAATCTCAGCCATACCACTGTGCTGTGTGAACTCAGGACCACGGTAGGCGTCTCTGAGCCTGTATTTCCTCATCTGTCAAACGGACTCGGATGAGGCACCAAGTAGGTGCGCACTTATGCCCATACTCCTCTCCATCTCTCTGCGTGGAGGACTGTGGGGTGATGAACTGTAAGATCCCCTTCGTCCTCAACTTCAGGGAATGCTGGCCCAAGTTTTACAAGTCGGTGAAATTGTGAAAGGGAAAGTCGCTGAGTCGTGTCCGACTCTTTGCGACCCCATGGACTATACAGTCCATGGAATTCTCCAGGCCAGAATACCAGAGTGGATAGCCTTTCCGTTCTCCAGGGGATCTTCCCAACTCAGGTCTCCCACATTGTGGGTGGATTCTTTACCAACTGAGCTACGAGGGAAGCCCGAGAATACTGGTGTGGGTAGCCTATCCCTTCTCCAGCGGATCTTTCCGACTCAGGAATTGAACTAGGGTCTCCTGCATTGCAGGCGAAATTGCAGGCAGATTCTTTCCCAACTGAGATCTCAGGGAAGGCTTTACAAGTCAATATCCATTCGGAATTCTCCCCATGAATTCTTGTTTCTGCACCTTGGTGTGTTATGTAGTTACATATTAATTGCTGTGTACGTGGTTCCTGTTTAAGCTTGTGAATATTCTCACTGTATGTTCACTCATCAACATATCCCAACTGAGATCTCAGGGAAGGCTTTACAAGTCAATATCCATTCGGAATTCTCCCCATGAATTCTTGTTTCTGCACCTTGGTGTGTTATGTAGTTACATATTAATTGCTGTGTACGTGGTTCCTGTTTAAGCTTGTGAATATTCTCGCTGTATGTTCACTCATCAACATATAAGTTTAGTTTATGTCCAAGAGCGTTAACACAGAGTCATCTATTTTTGCCTTTACATATCCCACTTCTACTGGAACGATTGTCTACAGTGTAGCCAGGGAGGTCTATTTTATCTTATTATTATTTTTTTTTGCTTTGGCATCTTCCTGCTCTGAGGAACATCAGTAAGTTCTTTTTATTCATTTAAAAAATTATTTATTTTTAATTGAAGGATAGTTGCTTTACAATATTTTGTTGGCTTTTGCCATACATCAGCATGAGTCAGCCATAGGTATACAAATGTCCCCTCCCTCTTAAGCCTCCCTCCCACCCCCCTCCCTATCCTCTGTGTCCAAAAGTCTGTTCTCTATGTCTGCATCTCCATCGTTGCCTTGTAGATAGGTTCATCAGTACCATCCTTCTAGATTCCATATATATATGTTACTATACAATATTTGTCTTTCTCTTTCTGACTTACTTCACTTTGTATAATAGGCTCTAGGTTCATCTACCTCATTAGAACCAACTCAGATGCATTCCTTTTTATATTTAGAAGCCCTTTGAACTTAATTCAGCTCTTGTCATGATCTTATCTGAAGGCAGGTACAGGGCAAAGTTTCCAGCCTAGTTCCTCATGACTTGCCCACCTCCAGCTTTCCAGACAAACAGCCCTAAAAGTACTATGTTAGTTTCTGCCTCAGAGTTTTTGAGTTTTTTTTCTTTGTTTGAAGATACTGGAGTTTTTTTTAATTTTTTTGTCTTTGAGACATGCTCTATTTTTAAAATTAGATTATAAGATTTTATTTAATAAATATTATAAAATATTTAATAAAATGGATACTATAAAATAAAATAAATTATAAATTTTTAATTAATTATAAAATTATATTTTTTATATTAGAGTACAGTTGATTAACAATATAGCCTTAGTTTGAGGTGTATAGCAAAGCAATTCAATTATACAGCAAAGCAGTTCAGTTGTACACAGACATGTATCTATTCTTTTTCAAATTCTTTTCTCATCTAGGTTGTTCTTTAACATTGAGCAGATTTCCCTGTGCTTTACAGCAGGTCCTTATTGCTTACGCATTTTGGATACAGCAGTGTGCACATGTCAATCCCTAACTCCCTAACTGCCCCTTTCCCCCAGGTAACCATAACTTTCTTTTTGAAGACTGTGAGTCTGTTTTGTAAATAAGTTCATTTGTATCTTTTTTTTTTTTTTTGCTTAAAGATTCCACATGTAATTAACAGTTTCTTTGTCTTACTGAGAGGATAACAGGCAGGAAGGCCAGGGGTCTCCAAATGGAGGAAATAGGCAGCAGGTGTCAGACATTTTTTCTCTCTCTCTTAAGCGGCGGGAGGAAACAAGCTACAAGTGTTAGATGCTTTTCCCCTTTTTAAAAAGAGGTGTTGTTGTAGCCTCGCATTCTGGGAAACAAACTCACTCAGAAGGACATTGCAGATAATGGAGTGCAGTTTGTCACACCGGCGGGCCCAAGGTAGAGTCTCCTCTTAGCCAAGGACCCCGACCAGTTTTTGTGAAAACCTTATATACCCTAAGTGTACTTGCTCAAACTCACCTCCCCAAATTCCTTGAAACTAGTCTGGACAAGGTAAAAGAGAGATACAATCAAAGTTAAC
Organism: Oreotragus oreotragus; assembly: GCA_006410675.1. Classification (NCBI taxonomy): domain Eukaryota; kingdom Metazoa; phylum Chordata; class Mammalia; order Artiodactyla; family Bovidae; genus Oreotragus; species Oreotragus oreotragus. Next base: position 349,775 of record SJYX01013054.1, on the reverse strand, counting down.
TCATGATTCATGTGTCACAAGACGAAACAATGGATATTTGTCAGTAGGCCTGTGGTCATATCCCTATAAACATAATGGAATTTGCCACTTTGCTCTGTTAGAGATAATTAACATATTCTTTTAGGCAATGGAGAGTCCAAGTACAAGTCCTGAGGCTCTTTTATCCGGGGGTCTGGTTTTCCATCGGTATGCCGTTTCTATAGACACCAGGCACAAAGTTCAGGGTCCGTTGGGAGGGTGACCATGTGGTAGCCTAATGTTCACAGCCTGGCCTAAGATGGAGTCTAGCTCTGTCTGTTTCCTCCTTCAGTATCTTTTAAAATTCTGTGTTGCCATGAGGACACCTGGTTCCACCAGAACTTCAGTTCAGTTCAGTCACTCAGTCGTGTCCAGCTCTTTGTAACCCCATGGACTGCAGCACGCCAGGCCTCCCTGTCCATCGCCAACTCCCAGAGTTCACTCAGACTTACGTCCATCGAGTCAGTGATGCCATCCAGCCATCTCATCCTCTGTCGTCCCCTTCTCTTCTTGCCCCCAATCCCTCCCAGCATCAGAGTCTTTTCCAGTGAGTAAGCTCTTCACATGAGGTGGCCAAAGTACTGGAGTTTCAGCTTTAGCATCATTCCCTCCAAAGAAATCCCAGGTGTGATCTCCTTTAGGATGGACCAGTTGGATCTCCTTGCAGTCCAAGGGACTCTCAAGAGTCTTCTCCAACACCATAGTTCAAAAGCATCAATTCTTCAGCTCAGCTTTCTTCACAGTCCAACTCTCACATGCATACATGACCACTGGACAAACCATAGCCTTGACTAGACAGACCTTTGTTGGCCAAGTAATGTCTCTGTTTTTCAATATGTTATCTAGGTTGATCATAACTTTTCTTCCAAGGAGTAAGCATCTTCTAATTTCATGGCTGCAGTCACCATCTGCAGTGATTTTGGAGCCCCTCAAAATAAAGTCTGACACTGTTTCCACTGTTTCCCCATCTATCTCCCATGAAGTGATGGGACCAGATTTCATGATCTTCGTTTTCTGAATGTTGAGCTTTAAGCCAACTTTTTCGCTCTCCTCTTTCACTTTCATCAAGAGGCTCTTTAGTTCCTCTTCACTTTCTGCTATAAGTGGTATCATCTGCGTATCTGAGGTTATTGCTATTTCTCCCAGCAATCTTGATTCCAGCTTGTGCTTCTTCCAGCCTGGTGTTTCTCATGATGTACTCTGCATATAAGTTAAATAAGCAGGGTGACAATATGCATAATTGTAATGAATTAATTATTTATGTGATTATTCTTTAATATATGTGTTTATCACTAGATTGTAAGCTCCATGAAGGCAGAGACCATGTCTGTCTTCTATCTTTCCTGATGTCTAGGGCAGTACCTGGAAAACAGTAGTTTCCCAATAAATATTTATGTTTTGCTAGGTTCCATACATTCAGCAGATTTCTGTTGAGCACCTGCTCTGTTTCAGTTTCTTGGCATGAAAAAAAGGTGGGACATACAGAAACAAATCAAGGAATTTTCATCCACTAGAGGAGACTGCATCTAGATGCACATAATTATAGTCCATGGCAGGAAGTGGAGAGCAGATGTAGAGATGAGGCTAGAAGGACAGCAAGATGGTTTTCAGTGTTGCTTTCTTATTCAGTAAATTGAGTACCTGCCATGTGCAAGGGCCTCTGCTGTGGCTGGGTGTCAGTAGTGAATGAGAGAGAGCCCCTGCTTTCAGACTGTAGTCTAGTGGAGAAAAGAAGCTAAGAAATCCTCTTCCCTCAGCCCATAGGTATTTTCTCGAGAGAACGGTGAGTGCATGGCTTTAGCGTGGTCTTTTTGGTCTAAGACTCTGTCTTGAGGCTTCACATCTAAATACACTTGGGTGAATCGATTATAAATACTCTTCATTAACTGCAGTGAAATTCCAAGAGAAAAAGGCAGGGAGGTAAAGGGACATGGTTTCCTCTCATTGTATCTATGCTTAATTCAGGATCTGAAATCCTTCTCTTGAGTCACAGACTTGTGACTTTCCATCCCAGGGAGGCATGTGTATTTTTAAATATTACCTAACCATTTGTGATGTGCCTCTGTCTTCTTTGGTTCCCGCATAGTCTTGTGAGGTAGGTGGGTGGAAGAATATTTTACAGATGAGCAAACCAACTCTGAAAGGTGGACTTGCTCAAGGTTACTGTCTGAACTGGGGAAGGATCAGAAATCTCTAGCTCTTAAATCCTGTTCATTGCCTCCCCAAGACAAGTGAGCGAGAGAAGGTGAAAAGAAATTTAAGTAACTGACCTTCCTGAATCAGTTAGGGTACAGGCAAGTTGTATTTAATAGAAAAACTTCAAACAATAGTGACCTAAATAATATAAAGTTTATTTTTTGCTCAGATAAAGCACTAGACAGAGCTAATATGGTAGTTCTGTAAACTTTTTTTATAATCAGACTTCTTTTATAATCTTGCTCTGCGTGTGTAGCTTCTGCTTCTAAGAATATCTCATGACCCAGGGAGGTTGCTTAGCTCTAGCTATTATATCCACAGTCCATGCTATAGAAAGGGAGAACTCTCCTGAAAGTTCTATATAACACAACTGCTTACATACCATTGACTAGAGCTGCCCTGTCCGTTATGGTAACTTCTAGCCACATGTGTCTATTAAATATTTGAAGAATGACTGGTCCAAACTGAGATATGCTGTAAGCATAAAACACACACTGGATTTCAAAGACTTCATATGAAAAAAAAAAGATAGTGCAATAAAATATTTTAATTTAAAAATCTTGATTATATGTTGAAATGATAATGTTTTAGCTATATTGGGTTATTAACCATCCAGGCTGATGCTTCTTCCTGGAAGACTTTACCAGAGTCTTTAAAAGATATTGTCTGGGGCACAGAGTACAGGTTTTGAAGTCAAAAACCCCAGTGTAAAGTTTAACTCTACCACTTACTTAGCTGTGTAACCTGGGGCAGATACTTGGCCTATTGTAAAGAGAGCTCTTATCATAGAAAGTACTCATAAAGAAGTCACTGTTATTATATATATATATATATATATATATATACCATTTTATAAATTTACTATTCACATTCATACAATGGAATGTTACATGGCTTTTTAAAAAAATCACACCACAGGAAAATGTGAACTGGCATAGGAAGACATTCATACTGTTTTGCTAAATGAAAAAAAGACCACAAAATAGCTTATATTAAATAATAACATTATTATTTTTCAATGCATTTTTAAAAGAACTGGAAGGACAAACATCAAAATATCCAAAAAACTCTGTTTCTTTTCACTATTTAAAATATATCTACTAGAAAATTTTAAATCGCTTAGAGTAGCATTATATTCCTGTTGCTGGACTAGAACTTAGTCACGTAGACAAACCTGGCTACAGAGAGGCTGGGAAATGTCCTTTTGATCCATGGAGAGTGTCTTCAGCTGAAAATTAGATTCTGTTATTAAGGAAGAAGGGAAAAATAGGTGTTTGGAGTAGGCAATTAGCAGTGTCTGCCATATTTTTTTTGAATGTTGGAGGACAGACCAAAGGAACCCACATGCTAAATCACAGATGCATATTTGCATGTTAAAAAGTAGCCAGAGTCCCTGTCCTCAGGGAGCTCACCAGCTAATTTGGGAGATGTACAATGTACAGAGGGCATGGCAGCCCACTCCTGTACTCTTGCCTGGAGAACCCCGTGGACACAGGAGCCTGGCGGGGTGTGGCATGGGGTTGCAAAGAGTCAGAGGCAACTGAAACGCTTGGCACACAGCACACACAATGTAGAGACAATAAAAAAGCAATTGTGTCAAGTAGCCAAACTGTATTGAGGTTGGGATGGGGAAGATGGATCAGTGTATGGGGTTGCAAAACATGGTGGATCAATCCGCACGTGCTCCCTGGAGGAGAACACTCGGAGCTTTGGTGAGAGTTGGGGTATGCTGGCTGGGGAAAGCTCCTGAAGAAGAGCTGCTGCAAATGAAGCTTCCTCCATTCCATCTTTTGTGATGGCTACTAGCAGAGCATGGTTGGACGGGAGGCTAAGGGCAGGCCATTCTTTGATCACTTCTCTCGGTTCCTTCCTGGATCTCTAGGACACTGTATTCAGCCTTCTGCATGGAGCTGGCTTCTCGTGGCTTTGTGGTTGCTGTACCAGAGCACAGGTGAGGATGACAGTCACGACGAGCCGTCATGGGTCGGGTGCCTGCTGTCCTGGGCTTGGGTATAGGCTAGTTTCCTGTGGATATGTTATTTCCAGTCCTAGTGTTAGGCAAGGTAGGGATTGTAATCGTTTTAAAACGTGAGGACACCAGGGTTCAAAGATACTGACTAACACTGCTGAAAGTGGCACAGCTGAATTGGGTTTCAAACCCAGGTCAGTCCCCCAGATCCCCATGTTTTTCTTCTCTTCTATGTATGCCCTCTATCTTTTTCCCGTTTAGCTAGAGGATAAGCTAGAATGGCTTGGCTGAAAAGGAGGATTTGGTAAAGGGGAGAAATAAGTCCCTGGGGGCACATGTATTGCAGGGATGGGTCAGCTGCGGCCACCTGTTTCTGCAAGCAAACCCTGAAGGAGAGCCAGCCTGACGAGGCCCTGGAGGAGGAATGGATCCCCCACCGTCAAATTGAGGAAGGGGAGAAGGAATTCTATGTTCGGAACTGCCAGGTAGGCTTATGCCAATAGGGGGGGAGAGTTACTAAGCCTGTCTTCTGTGTAAGGCACTCACTAAGGAGACTTTGCACTGACTTCTTTTGAAATCTCACTCGGAGTGGTCCTGAGCTTGTCACAGCCAAGATGGTATGACCGGGAACATATTTTATTCATCAAGACTTTCTTGGTTACAAATAACAGAAACCTAACTCACTAGCTTCAACCAAAAGATAATTTATTGGCTCGAATAAGTAGCAAGACCAGAGGCAGATTGGCTTTAGGCCAGTGTAGCTAGAGCCAGGGTCTCCAACAGTGTCATCAAAGCTCAGAGGCAGATTGGCTTTAGGCCAGTGTAGCTAGAGCCAGGGTCTCCAGCAGTGTCATCAAAGCTCTTGGCACTGTCTCCCTTCTCCTGGCTCAGCTCTGTTCTGTGTATATGGGCTGTATTCTCACCATACTTCTCCATCAGGCAAGAAAGGTGGTTGCTGGCATTCCAAGCCTGCATTTCCACTCAGCTGTAGATTTAAAAGGAAAAGAGACTTTTTAGCTTCCAATGTCTGGAAAGGCCATGGCTCTACTTGGGTCATATTCGCATTCTGAGCCAGTCACTGTGTCAGAGGGATAGGGTATTCTGGTTGGCCTGCCTAGGATATGCACCCACTTCTGCATTAGGGGAACTTGAGCACCAGGACTGACAGCCCCTCAGGGCCACATGGATGAGGGAGAGATGGCTCGTTCACAAAGGAAGGGCAGCAGGCTTGTTCCTTCTTTTAAGGGAATCCTAAGAACCCCTGAGAGGAGAGAAACTGTCCCCACTATGAAATTTGGTGCCTATAAAAGTATATTTTCCTCCCCCATCCTATCCTTTTCCCCATAATCTGAAAAGTAGCTCAACCTTTATTTAGAGAACCAAGAAAGCACATAAAAGCATGAAAGAAAACGAAACAGAATTTTTTATGTTTGTCCTTCTAGGTCTTTTAAAAATGCATTTAAAAAACAATAATGTTATTATTTAATATAAGCTACTTTGTGGCCTTTTTTTCCATTTAGCAAAACAGTATGAATGTCTTCTTATGCCAGTTAATATTTTCCTGTGGTGTGATTTTTTTTTTAATAGCCACGTAACATTCATTTTATGAATGAGAATGGTAAGTTTATAAAATGATATGTATATATATATAAAATAACAGTGCGTCCTTTATTAGTACTTCCTATGATAAGAGCTCTTTTCATACATACATACACATTGTTATCTCTACATAGAAAGAAACCAAGGATCCAATAGTCCAAGTAACTGCCCCAGGTTACACAGCTAAGTAAGTGGTAGAGTCAAACTTTACATTGGCGCTTTTTGACTCTAAAACCTGTGCTCTGTGCCCCAGGCTCTTTAGACAATATCTTTTAAAGGTTCTGGTAAAGTCTTCCAGGAAGAAGCATCAGCATCAGGCAGGACCTGAAATCCAGAGGACTTTACCAGCATGTGTTGTCAATTCCCACTGGAGAAGCAGGGCCCAGGCACTGCAGTTCAGGCCTGTGGCCTGAAACAGGCATCAGGGGATGGCAGGCTACATAAAGCTGGATTAGTTCCAGAGGCAGCCTTTTGGAGAAATAGAGAAATTAAAAAAAAAAAAAAAAGGCTAAGAAGGGGATTCCCTAGTAGTTCAGTGACTGTGACTCCCTGCTCCCAATGCAAGGGACCCAGGTTCGATCCCTGGGCCAGAAAGTGGAGCCCATGTGTTGCAACTGAGAGTCATATGCCCCGACTAGAACATCTTGCATGTTGCAGCTAAGACCCGGTGCAGCCAAGTAAATAAAATAAATATTAAAAAAAAAAAAAAGCTAAATACATTTTCATCTGTCAGTTTGGGCAAGATCCAAAAATTGATTACTTACCCTGTTGGCAAAGCTGTGGGGAAATAAGCGCTGCTCTGTTACTGGTGTGAGTGCAGCATGTCCCTTGCAGGGCAGTTTGGCAATAGCTGTCAACAGGACAGATGCACATTGTGTTGGACCCAGCCATTTCCAACGCTGGGAATTTATTTTACATATCCCTGCATACTTGCGACATGATGTATGTACAAGGTTACTCATCCCAGTGTTGTTTGTTGTAACAGAAGATTGATAGTATCCTAAATGTTCACCCATAAGTGAGCACAACTGGTTTAATAGATTATGGAACAATGGATGTATTATTTTGGATAATGCTAATTGCTGTAACATCCATGCCCAGTCGCTCAGTTGTGTCCAAGTCTTGTGACCCCATGGACTGTATCCTGCCAGGCTCCTCTACCCATGAGATTTTTTTCAGGCAAGAATACTGGAGTGGGTTGACATTTCCACCTCCAGGGGATTTTCCTGTCCCAGAGATCAAACCCGAGTTTCCTACAGCTCCTGCATTGGCAGGCGGGTTCTTTACCACTGAGCCACTTGGAAGCAATTGCTCTAACATGTAAGCCCTAAATCTCAGTGGTTAGCAATGAGAGATTTATTTCTCTCCCACATGAAGTCCAAAATGGGTGCTTCTATGCAAGGACTAACTCGGGGAACCAGGCTACCTTCCTCTCATTGCTCTACTCTCTTCCACTTGTGAAACCCACCTTCACCATATACATTAACCCAGGAACGGGAAAGAGTGTGGAGGTTAGTATGGAAGAGTGTTTATAGTATCCAGGACTGGAAATGGAGATAATCACTTTCACATTCTATCACAAAACCACCACCACTCACATCCAATCACAAGGCCACATCTAACTGCTGGGAAATACAGTCTAGCTGTGTGTCCAGGAAGAAGAATAGTTTTGGTGATCACTAGTGGTCTGTAGCATGGTGAAATCAAATGTGGCTGTAAAACAGGATAAGGAAGCTCTTAATGTAGTAATATTCATGTGTTAAAAAGTAAGGTACAGTATCACTTATGTAAAAGTGAGAACGTATATATTCATGTTTACCTGTATAGGATAAGTAAGCTCTGCAAAGACACAAGAAACTCACTTGTCTGGGTAGGGAGTGGGCAACTGTGTGGAAAGGGAAGACTTCTTTATGCTCCTGATTTTAGAGTTATGTGAATATATTACCATTAAAAAAGCTGAAGAGGCCTGGACCAATCTGAAGGAACTTAGCAAAGTGGGGAGGAAAAAAAAAATTTTTTTTTAATGTGGACCACTTTCAGAGTCTCTGTTGAATTTGTTACAGCATTGTTTCTGTTTTATGTTTTGGTTTTTTGACCTAGAAGCACGTAGGAATCGTAGCTCCCCCACCAGGATTCTGCACCCCAGGCCTTGGAAGGCAGTCTTAACCACTAGATCGCCAAGGAAGTCCCATGAAGGGGAGAATTTAGATACAAAATCTTGAGCTAGATTTTACTGACAGCAAAGGAAGGCACAGATTCAGGGCAGAGGCTGGACAGTGAATCCTAGAGAGATTTCCTGAGCCCTTTAGCAGGGAGCTGCAGTGGCTGTTTATATAACCATGTCCTGAAGGCTTCTGGGGACAACCAGAAATTGACGCGTGCAGAGCTTGTTAGAGCGAGCAGACTCACTCTGTTGGATAAAAGTCAGGACAGATATCAGAGGAAGTAGAACCTGAGATGGTTTCGGTACAAGCAGTCCTTGCTTCAGAGCGAAGTGGAGAGGCAGCAGGAGCGCCCCATTCTGCCCTTGATTTGGTGCATGTATCATCCCTCCTGCTCTAAGGCAAGGATCTAGATGAAGAGAATTCTTATTCTTTTTTTCTTGGCTGCGCCCTGTGGCTTCCAAGATCTTAGGTCCCTGACCAGGGGTTGAACCCAGGCCCCTGCAGTGAAAGTGCTGAGTTCTAACTGCTGGACTGTCAGAGAATTTCTGAGAGTTCTCATCCTCAATGTGTCCTTCCATTGGTCACATAATTTCAGCTTATTCATTGATTTATAGATATTTGAGTATCTACCTGGTCCGGATATTACAGGTGGTAAGATTATAAAAATAAAGGTGAAAGACGTGGTTTTCAGAATTCCTGCCTAGAGAAGGCTGTTCAGTCCAGGGCTGGCCCGAGTGGCTGCCCTCCAGTGGGCGAGAGGCGCTTAATAGCGTGGTTTTTGAGAGCTCGCCCCTGTATTGTGCTTCCGTATCATTGTCTCCCTGTTTCTTCCTCTTGCCCCAGAGAGTCCCTGAAAAAGCACCCCTTCCTTTCTGACTTGGCTCCCTTCAGGGCAGCATTGACGTGAGCCGCGTGGCTGTAATGGGACATTCGTTTGGAGGGGCCACAGCTATCCTGGCCTTGGCCAAGGAGACGCAATTTAGGTGAGTTTCCCAGTGATGCCGCTGTTAGCTCCACATGCCACACGTTCATTCAGCAAGTATTGTGTACCCGGCACTGTTTTGGGAGGTGGGGGTTCAGTGGTGAAGAAGCAAGGTAAACAAAGTAACAAGTACTCAGATCCCCAGCAGGCAAGTGCAAGGAAGAGAAGGAAACAGGCTGATAAGCTAAAGTATCTGTAGGCTTCCTTCCTGCTGCTGCTGCTGTTGCTGCTACTGCTGCTAAGTCGCTTCAGTCGTGTCCGACTCTGTGCGACCCCATAGGAGCAGCCTGCCAGGCTTCCCGGTCCCTAGGATTCTCCAGGCAAGAACACTGGAGTGGATTGCCATTTTCTTTTCCAATGCATGAAAGTGAAAAGTGAAAGTGAAGTCATTCAGTCGTGTCCGACTCTTCGCGACTCCATGGACTATAGCCCACCAGGCTCCTCCGTCCATGGGATTTTCCAGGCAAGAGTACTGGAGNGCAAGAACACTGGAGTGGATTGCCATTTTCTTTTCCAATGCATGAAAGTGAAAAGTGAAAGTGAAGTCATTCAGTCGTGTCCGACTCTTCGCGACTCCATGGACTATAGCCCACCAGGCTCCTCCGTCCATGGGATTTTCCAGGCAAGAGTACTGGAGTGGGGTGCCATTGCCTTTTCTGGAGGCTTTCTTGAGAAAGTGACAAAAGCTGAGACTTTAAGGAAAAGAAGTCAACCTACATAAAGGTCTAGAAGATCAGTCTAGGCAAGAAGGAACCGCTAAAGGCCCTGAGGTAGAAAGAAGCTTGCTGTGTTAGTGTAGGAAAAGCATAGAGGGGCAGGGGCGGGGAGTATGGGGGGATCCGCGCAGAATGGGGAAAGATGTGATTAGGGAGATAAACCGGCCAGATCACAGGGCCTTTTGGCCAGAGTAAGGAAGTTAGATTTTATTCTAAGTGTGATGGGAAACCACTGAAAAATTTTAAGTTTAGAAAAATCTTATTTACGTGTAAAAACCACTCTGTGAAGAATGGGGATTTCTCCAGAGGTTTAGCAGTAAAGAAATAGCCTGTTATGCAGGAGATGCAGGTTCGATTCCTGGGTTGGGAAGATCCTATGGAGGAAGGCATGGCAACCCACTCCAGTATTCTTGCCTGGAGAATACCATGGACAGAGGAGCCTGGCAGGCTGCAGTCCATGGGGTCTCAAAGAGTCTGACACAACTCAGTCAACTTAGCACGCACGCATACATGTGAAGAGTCGGCTGTAGGACAAGACTGGAAACAAGCAGTCTGGTTAGAGTGAGCTGATTTCAGAGTCAAGGTGAGAGATGAGGGATTTGCATTAGGATGGAGGAGTGGGTCTCAAAGAGTCTGACACAACTCAGTCAACTTAGCACGCACGCATACATGTGAAGAGTCGGCTGTAGGACAAGACTGGAAACAAGCAGTCTGGTTAGAGTGAGCTGATTTCAGAGTCAAGGTGAGAGATGAGGGATTTGCATTAGGATGGAGGAGGTGGGCTGGAGAGAAGTGATGGAGTCAGGATCGGCTTTAGAATTTTCCAGACTTAGTGATGTATGAGAGAAGGAAAGAGCGGAATCAAGGTTTTTCATTTGTACGCCCATCATTTGAAGGGAAGATGGTCGTCCTTTATTGAGATGGAAGAGACGGGGGGAGCATCGGGGGTGGGGAGGTAGGATGCTAATCTTAGGACCTTAGTTTTGGCCTTGGTGACAGAGACTGATGCTTGATAAGCTGGCCATGACTTCGAGCTGTGGCCCCAGGGCGGCTTTTCCTGCCCACCCTGCCGTGTATGCTCTGGGCTGACTTAGCAGCTTGTATTATCAGCGCGCTAAGCTATATTTTGCTGCCTTGTCTGTTCTGTCTCCACTGCTCCCAGAGCTCCCAGAACTGTGTCATTTATCTCTGGATCCACAACACAAGGCTTAAGCACAGAGTAGGTACCGGATGAGTGGAATGAATGAGTAATGAATGAAGTGTCATTCTGTGTGACGCAAGTCTGCTGCCTGAAAGTAGAGCCAAGAGAAGAAGGAGATCAGATCCTTGCTTTCAGAGAGTTTAAAAATCTAGAAGGAAAGCTGAGCGCTGAAGAAGAGTTGATGCTTTTGAATGGTAGTGTTGGAGAAGACTCTTGAGAATCCCTTGAAAGCAAGGAGATCCAACCAATCCATCCTAAAGTAAATCAGTCCTGAATATTCTTTGGAAGAACTGATGCTGAAGGACTCCAATAATTTGGCCACCTGATGCAAAGAACTGGCTCATTTGAAAAGACCCTGATGCTGGGAAAGACTGAAGGCAGGAGGAAAGGGGGACGACAGAGGATGAGTGAGAATCCCTTGAAAGCAAGGAGATCCAACCAATCCATCCTAAAGTAAATCAGTCCTGAATATTCTTTGGAAGAACTGATGCTGAAGGACTCCAATAATTTGGCCACCTGATGCAAAGAACTGGCTCATTTGAAAAGACCCTGATGCTGGGAAAGACTGAAGGCAGGAGGAAAGGGGGACGACAGAGGATGAGATGGTTGGATGACATCGCCAGCTCACTGGACATGAGTTTGAGTCAGCTCCAGGAGTTGGTGATGGACAGGGAAGCCTGGCGTGCTGTAGTCCATGGGGTCGCGAAGAGTCAGACACGACCGAGTGACTGAACTGAGAAGTGATCTCTAGAAAAGACCCTGACCGAAGGATGTGGGCCTGGTTCCCCTTCCTGGCTTTCTGAGCCTTCGCCTCACTAGGGGAGAACTCCGCTCTCCGCTCTCTGTCCTGACTGTCCTTGCTTGGGTTTCTCCATGGCCGTCCCACGTGTCTGGTCTTGTTCCAGGTGTGCTGTGGCTTTGGACGCTTGGATGTTTCCTCTGGAGCGTGACTTTTACCCCACGGCCCGAGGCCCTGTCTTCTTTATCAATGCTGAGAAGTTCCAGACAGTGGAGACTGTCAACTTGATGAAGAAGATTTGTGACCAGCACGACCAATCCAGGATCATAACTGTCCTGTGAGTAAGCCCCAAGGTCATGCCTAATCTCCAGGGTCTGCTCCATTTTCTTCTCAGCTGTGTGGCTCCCTCCAAATTATTATTATTAGCGTGGGAAGTTACACCCATGGATAGAATGTCTAAATACCTCCTGTATCTCAAAATCTTAATGCCCTTCAAATTTCATATCTGTCCTTCTCCACTTAGCTCTACCTGCAGTGATTTCTTCACTGGTTGGTATGACTTTATGGCAGGATTTACCTTTTGCTTTCTGGAAAAGGAAATCATCAGATTGTGCATTGCAGAGGAAGAGGTGTGGGTCTGGGTGGACTCCAGGAATCTCTAATCTCCTTTGGGAATTTTATTGAGTCTTTTGGAGAGTGTGGAGATAGCAGACCTATGACATTCACAAGACAGATTTTTAGAGACCTTCATGAATACCTGAATTCAGGTACCTTCCATAAACCATGTATCTTCTGCCTTAGAAAAACCACATTCTTTTCATATCCATCATTAGCACCATCAGATGGTTTGATTTTAGGAGCCATTTTTCATAGACAGAAAATTTTGAATGACTAAGAAATGAACTTTACCTGGGAAGTGGTGTACAGCTACAGTTGAAGGGCTAAAGTCTCACTGATAAGTCTCCGACTTGATCCTCCCTGTACTTGAGCCAAATAACACACGTGCTTCAAGGAGCCCAAATCAGCAAAACAAGTAACTACGTGTCATGGACCTCTGTGCCCATTCAGGTGGTTGAAATGCCAGATCCGAGGGCCGGACTGCCAGGGGTCTGCCCACTAGGCCATGGCTTCTTCCCATGCCGTCTTCCACGGGACCAGCCTCTCCCCTTTTGTTTTGATTTCATAGCAGCGGAGAACTGCTAGAGAATCTCCCCAGGTCATTGAGAGTCAGGATAATTGTGATCTCTAGAGGAAAGCGGGGGTGAGAGCAGATGGAAAAAGGTATGCGCGGAGTNATGCCGTCTTCCATGGGACCAGCCTCTCCCCTTTCGTTTTGATTTCATAGCAGCGGAGAACTGCTAGAGAATCTCCCCAGGTCATTGAGAGTCAGGATAATTGTGATCTCTAGAGGAAAGCGGGGGTGAGAGCAGATGGAAAAAGGTATGCGGGGAGTGGATTTAACTTTTGACAATGTATTATTTCTTAAACTGAGTGCTGGATACTCAAAGTATCCATTATATTTTTCTTTATACTTTCCCATGTGCCTTAAATAATACATTTTAAAGTCAGCTTTTCTTCACCGTATCAAACAGAGTTTGGCATTTAGATCTTCCTTTCCTCATTGAATTGACTAGTAAATTAGTTCTGAGTAATTTAGCTCGAAATGAACCTCGTGAGAATTTCACCTTCAAATTAAGTGCATTTGATGTCAAATGACAAATTGTAATCCAGAAACCCTCTTTTATAAGCACTTGCCCTAACTTTCCTGATTATTTAAAGGCAAGTTATTATTTTTTTTTTCTGGTTTACTTTGTGATACAGTTCTGAGCTAAAGAAAGAGCTGATATGTTTTGTGAATGTTCAGAAGTCATGGGGTAAAAGCCATGGGGTGATAGTTCATAATAACATGGGAGTGGCGGGGGCTCCAGACCTTACCTCCTTGCCCTGACCCCTCTCCAGCTGACTTTGCCTTTTCCCTGCACATTCAGGCCTTGTGGTCTCAGAGTTGAGGCAGCTTTGAAGCCAGGCTCACCTGCTTTCAAACCTTAGCTCTGTCTCTTACTAACTGTGAGAACTTGGGTAGATCATTTCTCTCCTTTGGTTCTTTCGAAGAGAAAAATACTTCCCTTACTAGATTGTTACGAAAATTAAGTGAGATAATGCATGTAAAGCACCTTGCACATTGTGGGTGCTTAAATATTTGTGTGCCTTGGCTTCTAGACCCCTACCAGATACTCGTTTTTCTTTTCCTCTAGTGGTTTTGTTCATCGGAGTCTAACCGACTTTGTTTTTGTGGCTGGTAACTGGATTAGTAAATTCTTCTCCAGTCACACCCGTGGAAGCTTGGACCCTTATGAAGGTCAGGAGACCGTGGTGCGGGCCATGTTGGCCTTCCTGCAGAAGCATCTTGGTAAGGAGAGAACTGGAGCTTATGGGCAGCTGGCGGGGAGGGGTCTCTTAGATATCCCTGTACGGTGGTCTATTCTGACATGTCTTGGATCAGGGAGATTTATGGCAAAACCTGAGTGAAGGAATGGCATAGAATTCTAGAAAGAACACTTAGCTGAAATTTTGGAGATCCCGATTGTGTCTCTTACCACCTGAGTAACCTTAGCCTAGTCATTTAACTCCTCTGAGCCTCGGTTTCCTCATTGTCAATGGAACATTCACCTCACTGTACTCTACCTGCTCTGTTCTAACTCGTTATCACTCACCTTATCTGTGTTGTGGAGGAGGTTATGATGATAGATGGGCTACATTTGTGGGTTAGGATGATGACTAATGTCATAAATCACTGGCCAGCAAATGGCCAGGCCTGTAGGGGTCTTTGGTCCAGCCTCCCACCCAAGGGAGACATCGTCTCGTATCTTCTCTGCCATGTGGTCATGCAGCGTGGGGAGTACACTGCTTCAAGGGTCAGCCCGCTCCATCCCTAGAGACTTGTAATAGTTTGAAGAACTGATATTCTAGTTAGGTGCTTTTTGGTTACAAGGACCAGAGATTCACTAATTTACCTCAAGGAAAAAGGGGAGTTTGTTTATGAGAGTACCCCTGGCCAGGTGGGAAGGCAAAGTTTACAGGAACGGAGGTAGCTTGTAGGACTGACTTCTGTCTCTCGGGCTTAGTCTCTCTGTCTCTTCCTCCCATGACATTTCTGGTTCTTTTTACTCCAGTTTCCTCTATTTTCTCCGCTGTGCTTTTTTCTCTTGCTGAGAACATCTGCTTATTCGTAGTTTCTTCTTCCTCATCACTTTGGTCAGCTTGAACCACCTGCATCTTGTTCTCTCCCTCATGGCATCCCTTTCATCTTCAGCTCCTACTGGTCACTGCCACATTTTCAGGAATTTCTTAGACCAGATTCCCAAGAGAGACAGCTTGGTGGTACCAGCCCATCTTTACCCGCCAAAACATATTGTAGGCCCCTGCCCAGCCTGGGCCCGGAGCTCTCTCGATCATATGTCTCTTTTTGATCCAGTCAGAATGGAGGAGGCTACCCTACTATGCCAGGCTGACCCCTCAGCAGGTGCTGTGCAGAGGGCAGTGTCCTTCAGAAGGGAGCCATGCGGGCCTGGGGTTCTAAAGGCTTGACCTAACTCTAACCTAAGACCAAGACCTGAGTCTTTGTGAATCCGCCCCACTTGGCCTGGGTATCCCCTCAAGAACCACCCTGAGACACCACAGCTCCCTTGCACATGACCGCTCTTTAGATATTTGAAGTCACCTCTGGTGTCCTCTCTGAGTTTTCTGTTCATTAAGCTAAATGTTCCTGGTACCTCCACCCGTTCCCTGTGAAATTTCCCCCTTTGAATGGGCTGTTCGTTGGTGTGCCTTTGAGTGTGCGCTGCCCTGACTTGAATACAACATGCCAGATATGGTCTGGCCAGTGCCTGGCACAGTGGGACTGTTGCCTCTGTGTTCTGGACACTAGACTTCCAGCTGGATGGCCTGAGTGTATCAGCCTTTCCACCAAATGCTGCAAAAGTTTGATTTGAATTGAGTTTCCTTTAAAAATGCATCTACCTTATTTTGTTTTCTCTCTATTTGGCTGTGCTGAACCTTAGTTGCAGCGTGTGGTATCTAGTTCCCTGACCAAGGATCGAACCCAGGCCCCCTGCATTGGGAGAGTGGAGTCTGAGCCACTGGACCACCAGAGAAGTCTCTGAATCTGTCCTGTTTTGAATGTATTGACTTTTTAAACCTAGATTTGTTTCAGTGTTTATGCCTGTTTGTTCTATCTTGCTAGTCGTGAGCCTTAGGGTTAGTAGAGACCTTAGAGCATCACTCTCATCACCCGGGAAGAGAAGAATGGCTCTGTCCCAAGACTGTAATGGGCCCTGACTGCGTGGTCTGCTACTCACTTCCCTGTTTCCTCTTAGGCATCACATCATTCAGTTCAGTTCAGTTCAGTCGCCCAGTCATGTCTGACTGTTTGTGACCCCATGGACTGCAGCACGCCAGGCCTCCCTGTCCATCACCAACTCCCGGAGTTTACCCAAACTCACGTCCATTGAGTCGGTGATGCCATCCAACCATCTCATCCTCTGTCATCCCCTTCTCCTCCCGGCTTCAATCTTTCCCAGCATCAGGGACTTTTCAAATGAGTCAGCTCTTCTCATCAGGTGGCCAAAGTATTGGAGTTTCAGCTTCAGCATCAGTCCTTCCAATGAACACTCAGGACTGATCTCCTTTAGGATGGACTGGTTGGATCTCCTTGCAGTCCAAGAGACTCTCAAGAGTCTTCTCCAACACCACAATTCAAAAGCATCAATTCTTTGGCACTCAGCTTTCTTTATAGTTCAATTCTCACATCCATACATGACTACTGGAAATGATCCTTCTCCACCACAGGGCAGACAGACTGAAAATCGTATCATTAAGAAAGAGCTACAGATGACAGAAGAGGGATTTCCCTGGTGGTCCAGAGCTTAAGACGCTGTACTTCCAGTGCGGGGGGCATGGTTTCAATCTCTGGTCTGGAAACTAAGATCCCGCATGACTCATGATGAGACCAATAAAAATTAAAAAAAAAAAAGGTGACAGGGGCCCTCTCCACAGCATGATTGGATTGCGTAGAGTAGCCATGTCCTCTGAACTAAGATACTCATTATTGGAGACCATCAGATGATTAGGAGAGTCTTAGACTGAGGAAGATTGTTGAGGACAGGCTTGATGCCAGTCCTTCTGCTAAACTAGTTACTTCAGCATGTATAATCCTGAAGACGGCCCTTTCCAATGAGTGCTTGTGTTATTAACTCCGTGTTACAGATGAGGATACTACAGCTCAGAGAATTTAAGTAATTTGTCAAGGTTATCTGGTTAGTAAGTGGCAAAGCAAGAATTGGGACTTTCCAGGTGGCTCAGTGGTAAAGAATCTGCTTGCCGATTCAGGGGGTGTTGATCCCTGGCACAGGAAGATTCCCCTGGAAAAAAAAGTGGCAACCCACTTAAGGATTCTTGCCTGGAAAATCCCATGGACAGAGGAGGCTGGGCCATGGGGTTGCAAAAGAGTCGGACACGACTTGGCAACTAAACACCGAAGCCAGCATGCCCGCTAGACTGTCTGATTGGAAAGCCCCGTGCTTCATGGCTGCACTGCGACACTTGTCTTTAATGTCAGAGAAGAGTAAGGCTCAGCAGGCAAGAGTCTTCTAGACAGAAGGCACAGAGGCTGGTGTGGGCCTGGTCAGTTTTGCGAAGCTGTGTTAAGTGTATCTGGCATTCAGGATAGTGGAATTGTTGGAAAATAAAGGTAGAGAAGTGGGCAGAAGCCAGATCTAGAAACCCATGTATGCCTGAAATAAGTCTGAATTTTATTCCATGGACTGTGAGTGCCTTTCGTGGATAAGCAGGGGATTGTCATCATTAGACTTATGTCATGGAGGATGGGCAAGATGGGATGGGTTAAGAAGGAAAGAGCCCAGGTAGGAGGCTCTTGCAGTATCCACTTGTTAAAAGGTGGTGAAAAAAGGCAAAGACTCTCAGCTTGGGGTACTTAGTTTTGCAAAGAGAGAAAAGCTTTTCTCTGAAAGGCCACCACTGTATGGTGGCCATACAGTACATGTCATGTGGGAAACTATAATAGGTTGTAAGTGGCTCAACTGAACCTCTCACCATTCCTAAAGAATCTCTCTGATCCTGGGAGCTCAGCTTGGTGCTCTGTGATAAACCAGAGGGGTGGTGGGTGGGAGGGAGTCTCAAGAAGGAAGGAATATATATATACTTAGAGCTGATTCACATTGTTGTACAGCAGAAACCAACAGAAAATTGTGAAGCAATGATGCTTAAATTAAAAAAATAAAATAGAAAACTTAAAAATTACCTTTGATCCTAAAAATTACTTCTGAGAGCAACGTTCTGCTGACACAGGGGTTGTGTTACCTTCTGTTAGGAAGATTTGGTGTGTCATGCAGCTCCTGTTTGCACCTGCTTATCCTCCCTGGCTTGCTCCTGGAAGATAATTTCACACTTTCTTTCTCTTGAAACCTCTGTTACCTTCCTCCCCTATGTGGTCTCTCAGCTGATTAACTCTGTCTTCCACTTCACTCAGAAAATGGAAGCCATCAGTCCATCTTCGAATCCCAACACCGCATCTCCCTACCTTCTTGCAGAGACTCGGCCTTCCACCTGGTTCCTAGAGGTTCCTACTCAGTCGTCTTACTAGGCCAACCCCTCCACTTGCACACTGGATTTCACCCTCTGCTCTGCTCAAGAGGACTATGTCAACAATTTTCTTTCTCTTTACATTAGATCAACAATTTTTCCCTGTCTGCGGCTCATTTCCGGGGAAGGCAATGGCACCCCACCCTAGTACTCTTGCCTGGAAAATCCAATGGACGGAGTAGCCTGGTGGGCTGCAGTCCATGGGGTCGCTAACAGTCGGGCAGACTGAGAGACTTCACTTTCACTTTTCTCTTTCATGCATTGGAGAAGGAAATGACAACCCACTCCAGTATTCTTGCCTGGAGAATCCCAGGGATGGGGGAGCCTGGTGGGCTGCCATCTATGGGGTCACGCAGAGTCGGACACGACTGAAGTGACTTAGCAGCAGCAGCAGCGGCTCATTTCATGCTGAAATTTCTCTCTTAAAAATTCTGTCTTGACCCCACACTTTGGCCCCCAGTTACCACCCTGTTTCCCTGTCCCTCATGATAGCAGAACTCCTCACACGAGTGGCTTCACCTTCTCTGATCCTTCCCTTCACTTTCTCTCTTGAACCTACGCCTATCAGGCTTTTGCATCCCACTTCTCCATGAAACCTTCACAGTACTAAATCCAGCGGTCACCTCTCATGCCTCATGTCACTGGAACTCTCAGCAGCTTCTGGGAGAGTTGGTGAGGCCCTCTTCTGTGAAGCCCAGTCTCTGCTTCCAGGATGCCTCATTGCAAATTTTTTCCCATCTCAGTGTCTGCTCCTCCTCTGTCTGCCTGGCTGCCTCCAGGGCTCAGTGCTTGGACCTCTTCTCTACTTGTATCCCCCGATGCCGTCTGGTCTTCTGGCTTTAAATGCCATCTCCATGCTGAAAACTCTCCAGTTTGTCTCCAGTTCAATATTGCCCATGAGCATCAGATTTATTAACTCAACATCTCTACTTGGCCTTCTAGGGGGAATCACACATAATAACAGCTTTCAACTGCAGTCTTTCCTTTCTCAGTTAATAGTAACTCCATCCTTCGAGTTACTCAAGCCAAAGTCCCATTCTTGTCTCCTCTCTTACACCTCCCATCTAGTCCCTCAGAAAATCCTATTGGACCTACCTTGAGAATACGAATAGAAAGTCATCATTTGTCACCACCCCCACAGCTACCATCCTGTCCAGCTCGTCTCTCACTTAAGAGTTTCCTAACCGGTCTCCCTATTGCCACCCCTGCCTCCCCACACAGTCCTTTCTTTTTTAAGGGCTTCCCTGTTAGCTCAGCTGGTAAAGAATCTGCCTTCGGTGCAGGAGACCCCAGTTTGATTCCTGGGTCGGGAAGATCTGCTGGAGAAGGGATAGGCTACCCACTCCCTATTGCCACCCCTCGTCCCCACACAGTCCTTTCTCTTTTAAACTGTTTTGTAAATTTATTTGGCTGTGTCGGGTCTTAGCTGTGGTATGTGGGGTCTTCACTGCAGTGCATGGGCTTCCGAGCTGTGGTACTCTGGCTTACTTGCCTCATGGTATGTGGGATCCTACGTCCTAACCAGGAATCGAACCCGTGTCCTCTACACTGGAATGTGGGTTCATTTTTTTTTTTCCTCTAATAATATTTTGTATTTTGTGCCTTGAGACTTTGCACCTTAAAAAATCACTGACTGTGTTCCGGGCTGCCCTTGGCCTTCGTTGCTGCCTGCAGGCTTTCTCTAGCTCAGCGAGCAGGGGCTCCTTGGCTGCAGCGCTGGGGCTTCTCACGGTGGCGGCTTCGCTTGCTGCAGAGCGCGGGCTCCGGGAGCCGTGGCTGGCAAGCTCAGTGGCTGCGGGCTCTAGGGCACGGACTCAGTAGCTGTGGCGCACGGGCTTAGTGGCTCTGAGGCATGGAGACTCTTCCCGGACCCGTGCCCCTGCCTTGCCAGGTGGATCCTCGCTCACTGTGCCACAGGGAAGCCCTGCACGTTTAAACAGTGTGCACCGTTTATTTTTGGCTGTGCCGGGCCTTCTTTGCTCTGCAGGCTGCTCTCCAGCTGCACCGTGTGGGCTTCTGCTGCACAGCCCGGCGTCGCGGGCTCGCGGGCTTCGTAGTTGCAGCACACGGGCTCCGAGAGCACAGGCGCACTAGTGGTGGCGCACAGGTAGCTGCCCACGGCATGTGGCACTTTCCTAGATCAGAGGTCAAACCCACGCCTCCCGCCTTGGCAGGGAGGCTCACTAGTGGTGGCGCACAGGTAGCTGCCCACGGCATGTGGCACTTTCCTAGATCAGAGGTCAAACCCACGCCCCACGCCTTGGCAGGCAGGTTCTTTACCGCTGAGCCCCCAAGGAAGCCTGGAAGGGAGACTCTTAACCACTAGACCACCAGGGAAGTCTCCACGCTCCTTTCTTTACCAAGCCTTCTAGATCCTTTTAGAAAGAAAGCGAAAGTCACTTGGTAGTGTCCGACACTTTGCAGTCCCTGGACTATATAGGCCATGGAATTCTCCAGGCCAGAACACTGGAGTGGGTAGCCGTTTCCTTTTCCAGGGGAACTTCCCCACCCAGGGATCAAACCCAGGTCTCCCGCGTTACAGGCGGATTCTTTACCAGCTGAGCCACCAGGGAAGCCCCTTTTAGAAAGGAAGCCATATCTTGTCACTCCACTGCTCAGGATCCTAAAGTGGCTCCTGTTTCTCCGAGAGCAAAGTCAACGCCTAGTGTCCCTCCTGTGGCTGTTCCCCGGACCTGCTTCCCTCTCGCTCCACAAGCCTCCACGTCCCAGGCACGGTCCTGCTTCAGGCCTTTGCCCTGCTGTTCCTGCTGCCTCGAACATTCTTCCTGTGTAATCTCGTGGCTCACTCTCACCTCCTTCACTTTTTCGCTCACATCTCACCTTCCCAGGGAGGCTTACATTGACAACCCTCTTTAAAAAACATCGTACCGTCCCTTCCTCCCCTCACCCCTGGTCCCCGGCCACCAGCACTGCCTCTGTCTGGCTCGGTTTTTTCCACAGCGCTGCTCACCTTTTCATATCCTATGTAGGTTGTTTTGTTTATTGTCATCTCTAGATTGTGAACTCTATGAGGATGAGGGTTTCTATTTGTCTGTGGCTGTATTTCTGGCATCAGGAACAAACTGTGGCACACAGCAGCGTGCTCTGCATTTTTTTAAGTGATGAATATGGCGCACTGTTTGTCGAGGAGCTATTCCCTGCCAGGGCCTTGGCAGGGCCTTGGGGATCTGAAGATGAAGGGGAGTGGTTGCTGCCCATGTCCCAGGTTTTTGTTTTGAACAGAAACGCATTTGCCTGCTCAGCTGTGTCCTGCTCCCTCAGCCTGGGCCTTGGACCCTGCCTGACTGTTCTCACCGTGTCATTAGCTCCATCTGCTTGTGGTCCCAGGGACCTCTCTGGAATCATACCTACTTTATGCTGCTTCGTGATGTTACTGTCCTGTTCTTTCTGCCCTTCACTGAGGTGGCCATGGATTCATACTCACTGGCTGGCTTGTGGAGGATCTCTTCTTGCTCAGCAACATCCATGAGGCTGGAAGTGGGTTTTCCACTTTCTCACCCTATCTCACCGGGGTTTGAATTCTGTCTCTGCCACTTAACCAGCTGTATTGACATAGGATGAATCTGGTAGCTTCGCTGAGCCTGTTTCCTCAGCTGTAAAATTGGGCCAAGACACAGGGCTCCCCAGGTGGCGCTAGTGATAAAGGACCTGCCTACAATGCAGGAGACTTAAGAGACGCAAGTTCCATCCCTGGGTCGGGAAGATCCCCTGGAGAAGGGCATGGCAACCCATTCCATTATTCTTGCCTGGAGAATCCCATAGACAGAGGAGCCTGGTAGGCTACAGTCACTGGGGTCGCAAAGAGTTGGACACAACTGAAGCAACTTAGCATGCACACGGTACTTGACACATAGCGATATTATGAAAATTAAATGAAACAATGCGTGTTTAGCAAAGTTCCTGGAATGAATTGCCCTTCCGTCAATGCTCCCTTCTGTTATTATTGTCATTACTGAGTTGTCTTGGGTTAAACAAGTTGTTTAAGAAGCACATGTAAAGAAGCACTGAAAGAACAGTAGTTATCATTACTGCTTCCACCATCGCAACCACTATAGCCAGTCATTGTAGTATCCCAGATGCTCCTGTCTCTGGGATGACCCACTAAATCCATGGTAGCTACTCTTTGATCTACCTTTACAAGTTTACCTAACCCTTCTGTGTTTTTTTCTTTCCCCCCCATTCAGGCCTGAAAGAGGACTATGACCAATGGAACAACTTCATTGAAGGCATGGGACCATCACTAACCCCAGGGGCCCCACACCATCTGTCCAGCCTGTAGGCACAACTGGTCATTTGTGGGAGGTCCCTGAGCTGAGTTCCCGTGCAGGGCCTGCCCAGGGATACCCCTGGCCTCCTATCAGGAAGTGATTGCCATGACCCTTCTGTGTTGATTGAGAGGATATAATCACACTGCTGATTGGTAACGGGGTACTTGAATCTCAGACTTGTCGATCTTAAACTCATGTTAGGACTTGGGTCACTTACTGATGGGCGAACGGACATTCTGAGGACTGAGTCTTAATGGTGTGGGATGCAAGCAGTGGGATGGGGCTGGGGAAGACCCAAGCCCTAAGCTGAGCACTGTGAGCCCTATTAACCCAGCCAGCCAACGCCCTCACTTTGGGCCAGTGTGGCTTCTGCAGTGGAAGAAATGAAGCCAAAGGACGGAGGGAAAATTCCCACCATCCGGACCTCTAGCCCATCTTGGCACTGTCTCTTCCTCCTTCTCTGCCTTTCCCTCCTCCCCAGGCTGCTTGGCGAGTTCTGAGCACTTTAGGTGGCTTTCTAGGATCTAGACCACCATCAGATTTTTCTGTTTATTTTCAAGCCTTCTCATCTCATGAAGCATAGCCCTGGTCATTTAGTCAGGAGAAGGTATACTTGTTAGCCTATAGAAGGGTCAGATAGCCTTGTCATGATAGCACAGGGAGAGAGGCTGAGGGACAAGGGGTACTCCATAAGCTCTGAATGTCTTAGAGTTTTGCTGAAAATCTCACTTGACAGGAAACAACACAAGTAGGTTGATGGAGAAAGCAGAATAACAGTGGTAAGTAACCGTTTGAACAGGCCCTCACCGCAAAAGGGAGAGAGTTTGGTCAGTTCGAATGCAGGAAGCCATCCCTAGAGAGAAGTCTAGAAACACTTCGGTTTCGCCTCTTATCTCAGGTATTGTGAGCCTCCACCTTGCTCAGAATCAGGGTGCTCTAGTGGTCTGTCTCCTGGCTCTGAGGTCCTAGCCTCAGAATTAAGTCAGGCTATAGACTGAATTTCCGTTTTGTCCCATTTGTAATGTGAATGATATTAATACTCATGTTTGCCTAATGATATGTTGGAGTATTTTCTATATTTAATCTTGAGCCTCCACCTTGCTCAGAATCAGGGTGCTCTAGTGGTCTGTCTCCTGGCTCTGAGGTCCTAGCCTCAGAATTAAGTCAGGCTATAGACTGAATTTCCGTTTTGTCCCATTTGTAATGTGAATGATATTAATACTCATGTTTGCCTAATGATATGTTGGAGTATTTTCTATATTTAATCTTCATTACAGCAAGATGGGGAGCCATCTGGAAGTAACTTTTCCTTCTGTCTTTCTTTGATTGCTTACCGCTTATGCCAGTGTGGAAAACGATCTTTAAAAGGAAAGGAAGTCTTCCTGCGGATCTAGTTCAAAGCTGTCTGGGAATATCAACCTCAGACACCCCTCTCTACTACTCTAGACCTCTCATTTCAGTCCAAGTGGGAGACCCCAGAGGAGGCAAGAGAAAGAGGGAAATGCAACTCTATACGACAGGTCCAAGGTCAGTGTCACCGGAGCAAGCTGGGACTGTGTCTCCCGTCTGTCAGTAGCTGTTCTTTCTCGGAGGTGAAGCACCACATCCAGTGAGGCTGTGGGACCTACCTGGGAAGCATCTGTGGATTCCAGTGAGGCGTAGCGTGAGGAGGATGTCACGAAAGCCCCAGGCTCTAGAGTTCTATAACCTGGTTTCCTGTAGCCAGGCTCCAGCACTGCTCACTGCGTACATTTGAGCAAATTACAGTGTCTTTTTAGTCTCGGTTCCTGCATTTCTAAAATGAGGATCTGCGTTATGCATACTTAGGATTAGTGAAAGGATGTGTAACCCATGTGTTATTTTAAGTATGTTTCCTACTTTCCAAACTTGGGAGATTTTTATCGTTACCCTACGGCTGTTTTCTACCTCAACTGCTTTTGGTCAGAGAAAATGACCCACGTGGTTTTTTTATCCTGAGACTTGCTTGTTGGCCCAGTGTGAGGTCAGTTTTGTAAATGCTCCATGTCTGCTTAGTAACACCGTACATTCTGATGTTTTTTGGCTTGCTGTTTTACTCAAGCGTACATTATGGATTTCCTTCTGTGAGAGCGCGTACAAGTGCCTTCCAAGCCCTAGACAGGGACCAGAGCCCATGCGCACTCTCAGAACCAGCAGAAGTCATCGCTTGCGCCTGGGGATGGTGGTGCAGATGCTGAGAAGTCAGTGCTAACAGCACGAGCACCTGAGACCCGCAATAATAATGGGTATATCTTGTGAAGCCCTGAAACTTCCTAAAGAAGGAAGTCGTTTAGAAACTGGACCCATCTCCTCCATTCAGTTCGTGTTCTGGCAAGGACTCATTGATCCGGTGTCACTGGAGTAGAGGAATCTTCCCCACTGAAAATGATCCTTTAAGTCACAAAATACCGTATTGACTATTTTGAACAGTAATTTGCCAAAAAGATAACGCATATACTTCTTACTGTGATCTGATCTCTTCTTAGGATGTTTCCATCAGGATAGACTAGATGGCATGGTAGTAACAAACAGACCCCAAAGGGATAAAAGCTTACTTCTTGTCCACGCTGCTTGTCCTGTGTGTTGGCTCAAGGCTCTCCTTGGTGTCATTTTTATCCTCCCCTGGGGACCCAGGCCGGCCGAGCTGCCACTTTCCGGAGGTGTCCCCATTGGCTGTGGTGGAGCAGGAAGAGAGAGTGGAGAAGCACTCCCGAGGTCCTTAAAGCTCCTGCCCACAAGTGGCCAGCATCATTTCCATTCACAGCTCATTGGTCAAAGCTAGTCATCCAGCTGTAGCTAACATTCAGTCCCCAGAGAACAAAACCACCTGTGTCCAGATCTATTATCAGCACAATGGCGCCCTCTGGTCTGCGAAGATGTGGAGAGCTGTTTGCACCTTTCCATCTAAAGTAAAAGTAATGATGATATGGGATGGGAGGTGGGAGGGGGGTTCAGGACTGGGGGCTCGTATACACCTGTGGCAGATTCATGTCAATGTATGGCAAAACCAATACAGTATTGTAAAGTTAAATAAAAATTAAATTAAAAAAATAAAACATTAAAAATAAATAAATAAAGTAAATGTGAGGTCAGTGCATAAAGAAGGCTGAGTGCTGAAGAATTGATGCTTTTGAACTGTGATGGTGGGGAAGACTTGAGAGTCCCTTGGAGTGCAGGAAGATCAAACCAGTCAGCCCAAGGAAATCAACCCTGACCATTCATTAGAACGGCTGTTGCTGAAGCTCCAATACTTTGGCCACCTGATGTGAAGAGCCGACTCATTTGGAAAGACTCTGATGCTGGGAAAGATTGAAGGCAGGAAGAGAAGGGGGTGACAGAGGATGAGGTGGTTGAGTGGCATGATTCAGTGGACATGAGTTTGAGCAAGCTCCCTGAGAGAGTAGAGGACAGAGGAGCCTGGCGTGCTACCGCCCTGGGGTCCCAAAGAGTCGGACATGACTTAGCAACTGGACAGCAATAGCAACGAAGTAAAGCTAAGTAGTCACTGAGCGAGTGCGTTAGGGACACTCCTGCAACTGGAGTGTCCCTAACAGCCCTCAGTGCTTGGACTTTGTAACCGTTCCTTTAACTGCTCGGAGTTGCGGCCACAGGTCTTTGGTCTTTTGTCCTAGTTTTGTTGCTTCCAGCAAACTGAAGGGCACCAGTTAAGTGGCCTTGTAGATAAGGTGAAGAAACCCTGCTAGGTAACTGGTATGTGCTCGTAAATTGCACTGTAGTGAATCCTTTCCAAAAGCAAGGATGTCCTGGGTTTCTTCTGCATATTCTTGTTCCCCGTCGCATCGTTGGACCTTGTCTGTGGAGGCGTCCTAGTGGTGAGGTATATTGTGACATTGCCGTGCACAGAGCGGTGCATCAGGAAGGCCAGCAAGTAAATACTGGATGGAATGAGATTCCCCATCCCTCCCAGTTCCTAGACGTGTCAGACTAAGGTTGACCAGGTTCTTGTTACCTCTCAACGGTCCCCAAGCCCTTTTCCAGCGTGTGTCCTGCTTGCCCTTCTTCAGGAAGACCACTGGGCTCTTGTACTGTCAATTGATGGACTCCAACTCTGTGTCTTGGCCTTGTGGGAACCTTTGTCTGTTCCCTTTTCCTTCTGGGTCACCGCTTACCCCTGGGCCTGCAAAGTGACAGAGGGACAGGAGAGGCCCTACTCTGTACTTGGGATCTAGCCTCAGTAGGAAGCTCGCTTTCTGTCCCGTCACAGCAGGATGCAAAAGCCAAGCGTCGCTGGCCGCAGCTGCATGGAAACTGACGGCACCGGTGCTGACCATCATCATCATCATAGCCAGCGCTCACTGGGCCCTTACTGTGTGCCCCAGACTGACCAGGGCTTTACACGCAGCATCTCATTTGCTGTCCACAGTAAGCCCATGAGGTCAGATGGTATTAGCCTCAGTTTATGTATGAGGAAACAGGGTCGTAGAGAAATTATTTGATCCAGCTCTCACAGAAAGAATTTGACAAAACTGGAATTCAGGCATCAAAATCCAAACTCTGAATCACTAGGCCCCATGGCCTAATAGGTAACCTTGGTTTTGCCTCATAGATAACCCTTCTCTTTAAAAGAACTTCCCAGCAGGGCAGTGGTAGAGAATCTGCCTGCTGATGCAGGAGAAGCAGGAGACACAGATTTGATTCCCTGGGTCAGGAAGATCCTCTGGAGTAGGAAATGGCAGTCATTTCCAATATTCGTGCCTGGGAAATTCCATGGACAGAGAAGCTTAGCAGGCTACAGTCCATGGGGTCGCATAGAGACGGACATAACTAAGCGCACACACACACACACCTTAAACTCAGGTTATAAGGAATGTAATTTAATGAGATTGAATCAAGAAGGTTAAACTCCCCAGCAGTTTCTATGTGACTTGCATTGAGATTTCATGACATCCTTAGTGTTACTGAGAAGCAGATTTGGGAGAGAACTGAGCTTTGCCAAGAACTGTGGGCCAGGTGCTCTGTTGATTTGCAAGATGAGGCAAGCAGTTCAGGGTCGAAGAACATGATTTGAAATCAGACAGCACCAGTGCTGTTAGTCCTGTGACTTTATGCTAATTTGTTAACTTTTACAAGCTTCAACTTCCTCGTTTGTAAAACGGGAATTCCAATAGTATTTACATGTTAGGGTTGTTGTAATAGTTAAATAATGTATGTTAAGTGCTTAGCACAGTGTCTATATTAAGGGCTTAATAACATTAGCCCTGAGGACTTCCCTGATGGTCCAGTGGCTAAGATGCCACGCTCCCAATGCAGGGGTCCCAGGTTTGATCCCTGGTGAGGGAACTAGATCCCACATGGCACACTAAGAGTGCGTGGCACAAATAAGACCCTGCCCAGCCAAACAAGTGACTTTTTAAAGTTAGCTATCATAACTATTATTTATTTCGTCCTTCTTACAAGTTTAGGGAGCATCTCTCCTTGTGCTGAATGGCCCAAGATGGTCTTGGTCTAATTCTCATTCCAGCGTCTTCAGTTTCAGTGAGCTCCCTGCTAACTGCCCCACTGTCATAGGAGGGTGGAGCTAGATGAGAGTTTTCCCATTCTCTCCGCTCTGATCTCCCTGCTCCTCACCCCAAAAATAAAAATTCACACCACAGCTCTAGTTTTGCAGTTTTCTTCACCACTAGGGAGAGTCTACACTCTTAGGTTCTGGTTTGAGTTTTAGTTTCATACCTGATCATCCAAACACAGACACCTAAGCAGCAGATGTAAACCGAAGGTCTGGGAGACTCAGAAAGAAGGTCTGTGTAAAGGGTGGGAAAGGGAAAAGGAGTTGGGGATAGAGAGTTGGTTGTAGAGGCTAGTTGGTGAGTTTTTGTCTGCTGCCTTCGAGACTGAGGTCAGGGAGTTACAGTGTCCTGTGACCTCCCCAGGAGAAACTCCCAGGCCTGAGGATGTCCTGCGAGCGACCTGTCCACAGCTCTCACCCTTACAGCCAGGTCATCTTGTTTCTCCCTTTGCCATGATCCTCACCCAGCACATCTTCCCCACTTCACTTGAGTCTAGTCCCTCCATCAACTCACCCTGCAATCATTTTTACAGTATCCCATACTCAAACCTCTCTCTCCCTTTGCATTCTGCTGCCAGATCTGCCTGAAACACCACTGTGTAACCACACCAGCCTGCAAGGGTGGTCTGACGGAAAGATGACGAAACTGATGGCCCAGAGCCTGAGATTCTTGTCCCCCTCTCTTCCTCACCCTGACCCGTGTGGTGCTTTCCTTTCATGACTTCAGTTTCCCTGTCAGCTGGAATATGGGCTGGTGGCGAGTCTCCATCACTTGAGTTGCCAAGAATCTTTGGGACTCCTTTTTCTCTGTAGAATTGCGTCTCCTCCCCTCACTATTCTTGCCCCCCCCGCCCCCCGTCTTCGGTTCTCTGCTTCTCGCTGTGCCGCCTTTTTCCTCAGTTCCCTTAATATGCCTACCCATCCCCCAAACAAGCATGTGTGCCCTTTCTCACAATGTTTTCTTGCTTGCAGGGCCTTCCCAGCCTCCCATCTGTATATCCAAACACCTGCTCTTCCTTGAGGCTCATTTCGAGTTCCACTTTGCCTGCAAGAGCCTTCTTGATTAGATTCGGTTAACATCTGATCTCTTGGCCTCCTGCTCCCCAGAAGACACAGATTCTGGGCCATAGTTAGTATTACACTTTACTACATTATTCCCGGAGCAGGACCCATCTGTTGGATGGAAAAGCATCTGCCTGTTGACTGACACGGGGAGCAGGGATCACTGTCCCCCCGTCAGAATCCCCCCATCAGCAGGCTTCTTGTTCCCCATCCAGACGGGAACAGCTGGCGCGCGCCCACCCTCAGAGGTCTCCAGCTGCCCCCGCTTCCTTTTTTGAGGGAGAGAGGGGTTTCCCAGATCCCAGCTGTGGGGCCCAGGGCAGAGTCAGTGACAAAGTAGCCAGAGACAGGTGGAGTGAACTGAGATACACGGACATGTAGCGTTGGAGGGTTAAAAGAGGCCAAAACTGAGCACGCATCTCACCAGTGTGGAAAATGAGGGAAAGTAGTTTGACAGCTTATTTTTCCATCTTGCTTTCATCTAAAAAAAGAAGCTGCTCAGAAATGCAGCCCTCCTTAGCCTGCTAAGCCAGATGGTCCCTCGATGCTCCGCCTGCCAAGTGTGCATATATAATTATTCATTTTCATAGAATCACACCCAAGTCTGAATTCAGACACTGACACGTTTTTTTTGCCATATGATCTAGAGCCAGGGAACCCTTCAGAGCCTTTTTTTTTCTGTAAAATGGGGTCACTAGTGTCTGCCTTGCCCACCTCAGGACTTGGGGGGCTGAGAGGGTTTTGGTGTAAGAGCGCTTTGTAACTTATAAGCCACTAGACAAGTATATGTTGCCATTGATAATAAAAGGGCCGTATTTCGTTTTTGCCGTAGTGTGCTACTATTTAATGAGCACTAGTTTTGTGCCCGATATTGTGCTAAGTGTTTTACATACATTGTATCATTTAATCCTAACAGCATTCCTATAATGAAGTGCATGTCACCCCATACAACAGATCAGGAAAGTGAAGTTCAGAAAAATTTGCTAACCCAGCCACAGTCATCCAGCCTGTAAGTTAAGTGCAAGAGCTAGGAACCTAAACCCTTTGTTTCCAAAGTCTGTGCTCTTAATATCTGTTCATTGCTATTTAACAAAAAGAAAGCAGTTCTTTACCCTGTGGAAGCTAAAATACCCCATAACTTGATCTCCAGTAAATGTCTTAAGCAGTTGGGTCATACAAACAGTCATTTCCGTTGAAGACCTAGCTGAGTCCTAACAATACATCTTGAATTGCTTTCCTAGCAGTAGCAGTAGCCTGGTTATATCCATCCATCCATCCATCCATCCATCCATCCACCTCATATAAAGTTGACAGCTCAGGGAACAAATTCATTAGTACTGTGCTCTGTAAACAATGGAGCCAACCAGCTGGCAGAAAAAAATTTTTTTTCAAGTCTCTCACCCTCACTTTGTAGATTCATGATTTTCAGCTGTAGGTGCATATCAGAATCACTTGGAACTATATAAAAATACAGATGCCCTGGTCCAGGGACCCAGAGAAGCTGATTCAGAAGGTCTAAGGTGGGAACCAGGGTGTGTGTGTGTGTGTGTGTGTGTTAGAGAGAGAAAGTAACTTCAGGGTTATTTCTGATACACAAGAGTTTTGAAAACCCTGGCTATGGTTTAACACTATTAGCCTATTTCATCTTCTTTTGTGGATCAAGAGTAATAGTTACCTGAAAATAAGCATTGTTACATTTTAGAATTGGAAGAGTCCTTGGTCCAGGAGGAAGCCGAAACTCAGAGAAGTTCAGCAAGTAGTTGACAGACTAGAATTAAAATCCAGATTTTCTGACTTCCAGTCTAGTGCTTTAGATATACCCATGGGTGCCAGAGTTTTGTTGAATTTTTGAGAAAATCATCAGGACCCATCCGCCATGACATCCATGATTTCCGGCCAGCATACCTTGGAGTTTCTGTAGGGAAGAATCCTGGGCTAAACTTGGGTAGCAGTTCTCATGTGTGTTCTTTCATTCTGTACGTCTTACTGGAGCCGGCACTGTGGCTGCCCCTTTCCTCCTGGGATGGAATACAGTGGGCCAAAAAGGCAAGTCACAGGTAGGCCCTGTGTGCTGAGTGCTATGATGTGGCTGGGGAGGGAGAGGGTGTCAGACTCAGCAGCGGCACATGGGGTTCAATTCAATTTCAGCAGAGAAGCTAAAAAGACTTCGCAGAGTGTCATATACCTGAGCTTGGTGTTTGAATAAGTTATCTATTGCTGTATAATAAATTATCCCCAAATTTAGCAGCTTAGAACAACAAACATTATCTCACAATTTAGGACTCAGGGATTCCCAGATGGCTTAGCTGGGTGGCTCGAGCTTAAGATCTTTCATGAGGTTGTAGTCAAGATGTCAGCTGGGATTTCCATCATCTGAAGGCTTGACTGGGATCAAAGAATCCAAGCTGGCTCATTCACATGGCTGCTGGCGGGAGNACAACAAACATTATCTCACAATTTAGGACTCAGGGATTCCCGGATGGCTTAGCTGGATGGCTCGAGCTTAAGATCTTTCATGAGGTTGTAGTCAAGACGTCAGCTGGGATTTCCATCATCTGAAGGCTTGACTGGGATCAAAGAATCCAAGCTGGCTCACTCACATGGCTGCTGGCGGGAGGCTTCAGTTCCTTACCGCGTGGAGCTCCCCAGAGGGCTGCTGAAGACATGGTAGCTGGCTTCTCTGAGAGCAAGTGATCCAGGACAGGGGTAGAGGGNAAGAATCCAAGCTGGCTCACTCACATGGCTGCTGGCGGGAGGCTTCAGTTCCTTACCGCGTGGAGCTCCCCAGAGGGCTGCTGAAGACATGGTAGCTGGCTTCTCTGAGAGCAAGTGATCCAGGACAGGGGTAGAGGGAAGTTGTGATGTCTTGGATGACCCATCCTTGGAAGTCATGCTCCATCATTATCCACAATATCATTATTACACAGGTCAGGACTATTCAGCGTGGGAGGGGGGCCACACAAGGGCAGGAACACAAGGTGGGGATGACTGGGGGCCATCTTGGAGGCTGACTGCCCTGCTATTGAAGATGAATGGATTTTTCCAGATAGACAAGGGAGAAGAAACAGAGGCAATTATTTCGGTCAGAGGAAGTAACACATAAAGGCACAGAAATGTAAATAGTAGAACAGAGCATGCTCAGGACATTCTAATCGGCTTGGAGAAAACAGGCGATATAGGGATATAGGGAAGCTTTCTGAAGAAATCAGAGAAGGCCTTCTATGCCAAGTGAAGGAGTTAGGCCTTTATTGGGTGGGCCAGGGGGTTTCACATATTTCTGCCTACTGGAATATTGTGAGGAAATTTTAAAACTTCCAGTGCCCAAGCTGTACCCATGTCAATTCAGTAAGAATCTCTGGAAGTGGACCTGGACACCAGCAGACCCTAAAAGTTCTCACGTGATTCCAATACGCAGTCAAGGCCGAGAAGCAGTGTGACAGGCAATGTGAAGTGACGGAGAAGCTTGATATAGGAGAGTCATGTTCTCAGATTTCCAGTATCTTCTCAGTGATGAGGAAATGTAGCTGTACCTTCCTCCTCTGATCACCTCGGAAATGAAATATGACAACTAGAAAGATCCTATCATCAGTGCTTGCCCCTTCAGTCAGATATTATATGTTTCATCGTCTCTATGACCAAAAATTAAGCAGAAATAGCTAAACTTGAGCAGTCCTAAATAAGTTCTCAGCATCCTAAATTGCCCATTTTTATAAACTTCCAAACCTAACATTGATGACAACATTCTTGTGTTAACATAATCACTCTGGAGGGTTTTTTTCCCCATCGCTTAACCCTTATGTATACATTTTTCTATTTCTGCGTGGTTCTCATACCCACGTCTGAGGCAGTGAATGTAAAGGTTAGAGTCTTGGCCCTCTGAATCAGGTGGACCTCTGGACTGAAGTCCTGCGGACCTCATTTATTAACTTGCTGAGTGACTTAACCTCTCAGGGCTTCAGCTAACTCATCTGAAAGGTGGTGATAACGCCTCCTTCAGAAGATGCTTGAGGA
>SJYX01013054.1:279367-316547 GCA_006410675.1 Oreotragus oreotragus | reverse complement strand
GTGTTATAACTCGGCTGCGTGGCTGCTCCAAACTGCAAGGAGGCTGGGGGAGAAGAGAGGCTGGTGGTCAGTGTAGAGTCCCCACAGTCATCACTGACAGTCCACACTCTGGTGAGCGTGTCTGAGACCATCCAAGGGCCTACGCAGGTCATCACATCCTGAGCAGAAACTCCTTTAACCTATTAATGTGCTTCATTGCCCAGCTGTGTCTGACTCTTATGCAACCCTTTGGACTGTAGTCCATGGGATTTTTCAGCAAGAATACTGGAGTGGGTTGCCATTTCTCCTGTCCCAGGAATCGAACTTAAGGGCCTACGCAGGTCATCACATCCTGAGCAGAAACTCCTTTAACCTATTAATGTGCTTCATTGCCCAGCTGTGTCTGACTCTTATGCAACCCTTTGGACTGTAGTCCATGGGATTTTTCAGCAAGAATACTGGAGTGGGTTGCCATTTCTCCTGTCCCAGGAATCGAACTCTCATCTCCAGTGTCTCCTACACTGCAGGACTTCCCTGGTGGCTCAGACAGTAAAGCATCTGCCTACAATGCAGGAGACCCTGGTTTGATCCCTGAGTCGGGAAGATCTTCTGGAGAAGGAAGTAGTGACCCACTCCTGTTCTCGCCTGGAAAATCCCATGGACGGAGGAGCCTGGTGGGCTGCAGTCAATAGGGTCACAGAGAGCTGGACACGACTGAGTGACTTCACTTCACGTCACTTCTTTAACCTACTAGCAAATATTCAAATCCTAGTGGACGGATCACAGTCTTCACCTTGACACTCAGCACTGAATCTTCCGGGTAGTGGTGCGGCCCTGAAGGAACCCTTAGTTCCAGCCTTGGCTGCATCTTATCAGCTTGTGACCCTGACAAGGTCCTACTTCTCTGAGCCGCAGTTTCTTCACCTGTAAAGACCAAGCCTATAAAACCCAGATTAAATAGATGAGAGAGAGCAATGCATCTTATAGATGGTAGAATGCGACGAAATACCTGAGAAACTGTAACTTTTCTGCATGTATATGGTTGTTCCTGGGTGGAGAAGATGCCCGTTAAATGAAGTTAGAANGCCGCAGTTTCTTCGCCTGTAAAGACCAAGGCTATAAAACCCAGATCAAATAGATGAGAGAGAGCAATGCATCTTATAGATGGTAGAATGCGACGAAATACCTGAGGAACTGTAACTTTTCTGCATGTATATGGTTGTTCCTGGGTGGAGAAGATGCCCGTTAAATGAAGTTAGAAGTGAACACCCTCATTTAGTGACTCTGTCTCCACTACTAAATACCCAGTTGCTTGACTGACAAAGTTGGCACAGACCCCAGGCAGACTTCCAGAGTGGATTAGCGTACAAGTGCGAGTCGTCAGAAAAGTGAGCATGATCAGTGGAGGCACTTTGTTTTCATTAAGAGCAAATCCTAACAATTTACACTTAGCCTCTGTTTCACTTTTAGCAAAACCACACAGTTATTATGATACTGTGAGAGATATCAGATGTCTTCATCTGCAGATCCACGAGCCCAACAAACCACATTGCTTTCACTTTTCCCTGCCTGGGTTCCCTTCTTTCCCTCAACAGCGTGAACACAAGCACATAAGCCTGGCGTAGTGGAAATTCTTGCGATTTAACAGTAATATTTAAGACAATACGACATTCTGGGATTAAGTCAAAATTGGCAGCTATGTTCATGATGGCAAGATAGTCCTCTTTATTTACATATCATGATTTACTCAGCTTCGTATTGTGGGATTACTCTTTTCCCACATGAGTGTGTAATACTGTGCTGAATACTTATCTGGAGCAGTTTTGTTCTTTTGAATTATTTCTAGAGTGGCAACTCTTCAGTCAAAAGGGAGGAATATTTATGCGGTTCTCAGTCAATGCCTTATTGACTTTCAAAAATATTCCCATCACTTTATATTTTCATAAATTATACAAGAGTATGATTGTTTCACCAACTCAGTGGACATGAGTTTGAGTAAACTCCAGGAGGTGGTAGTGGACAGGGAGGCCTGGCGTGCTGCAGTCCATGGGGTTGCAAAGAGTCAGACACGACTGAGCGACTGAANTGCGTCTCCTCCCCTCACTATTCTTGCCCCCCCCGCCCCCCGTCTTCGGTTCTCTGCTTCTCGCTGTGCCGCCTTTTTCCTCAGTTCCCTTAATATGCCTACCCATCCCCCAAACAAGCATGTGTGCCCTTTCTCACAATGTTTTCTTGCTTGCAGGGCCTTCCCAGCCTCCCATCTGTATATCCAAACACCTGCTCTTCCTTGAGGCTCATTTCGAGTTCCACTTTGCCTGCAAGAGCCTTCTTGATTAGATTCGGTTAACATCTGATCTCTTGGCCTCCTGCTCCCCAGAAGACACAGATTCTGGGCCATAGTTAGTATTACACTTTACTACATTATTCCCGGAGCAGGACCCATCTGTTGGATGGAAAAGCATCTGCCTGTTGACTGACACGGGGAGCAGGGATCACTGTCCCCCCGTCAGAATCCCCCCATCAGCAGGCTTCTTGTTCCCCATCCAGACGGGAACAGCTGGCGCGCGCCCACCCTCAGAGGTCTCCAGCTGCCCCCGCTTCCTTTTTTGAGGGAGAGAGGGGTTTCCCAGATCCCAGCTGTGGGGCCCAGGGCAGAGTCAGTGACAAAGTAGCCAGAGACAGGTGGAGTGAACTGAGATACACGGACATGTAGCGTTGGAGGGTTAAAAGAGGCCAAAACTGAGCACGCATCTCACCAGTGTGGAAAATGAGGGAAAGTAGTTTGACAGCTTATTTTTCCATCTTGCTTTCATCTAAAAAAAGAAGCTGCTCAGAAATGCAGCCCTCCTTAGCCTGCTAAGCCAGATGGTCCCTCGATGCTCCGCCTGCCAAGTGTGCATATATAATTATTCATTTTCATAGAATCACACCCAAGTCTGAATTCAGACACTGACACGTTTTTTTTGCCATATGATCTAGAGCCAGGGAACCCTTCAGAGCCTTTTTTTTTCTGTAAAATGGGGTCACTAGTGTCTGCCTTGCCCACCTCAGGACTTGGGGGGCTGAGAGGGTTTTGGTGTAAGAGCGCTTTGTAACTTATAAGCCACTAGACAAGTATATGTTGCCATTAATAATAAAAGGGCCGTATTTCGTTTTTGCCGTAGTGTGCTACTATTTAATGAGCACTAGTTTTGTGCCCGATATTGTGCTAAGTGTTTTACATACATTGTATCATTTAATCCTAACAGCATTCCTATAATGAAGTGCATGTCACCCCATACAACAGATCAGGAAAGTGAAGTTCAGAAAAATTTGCTAACCCAGCCACAGTCATCCAGCCTGTAAGTTAAGTGCAAGAGCTAGGAACCTAAACCCTTTGTTTCCAAAGTCTGTGCTCTTAATATCTGTTCATTGCTATTTAACAAAAAGAAAGCAGTTCTTTACCCTGTGGAAGCTAAAATACCCCATAACTTGATCTCCAGTAAATGTCTTAAGCAGTTGGGTCATACAAACAGTCATTTCTGTTGAAGACCTAGCTGAGTCCTAACAATACATCTTGAATTGCTTTCCTAGCAGTAGCAGTAGCCTGGTTATATCCATCCATCCATCCATCCATCCATCCATCCATCCACCTCATATAAAGTTGACAGCTCAGGGAACAAATTCATTAGTACTGTGCTCTGTAAACAATGGAGCCAACCAGCTGGCAGAAAAAAAATTTTTTTTAAGTCTCTCACCCTCACTTTGTAGATTCATGATTTTCAGCTGTAGGTGCATATCAGAATCACTTGGAACTATATAAAAATACAGGTGCCCTGGTCCAGGGACCCAGAGAAGCTGATTCAGAAGGTCTAAGGTGGGAACCAGGGTGTGTATGTGTGTGTGTGTGTGTGTGTGTGTGTTAGAGAGAGAAAGTAACTTCAGGGTTATTTCTGATACACAAGAGTTTTGAAAACCCTGGCTATGGTTTAACACTATTAGCCTATTTCATCTTCTTTTGTGGATCAAGAGTAATAGTTACCTGAAAATAAGCATTGTTAAATTTTAGAATTGGAAGAGTCCTTGGTCCAAGAGGAAGCCGAAACTCAGAGAAGTTCAGCAAGTAGTTGACAGACTAGAATTAAAATCCAGAAATTCTGACTTCCAGTCTAGTGCTTTAGATATACCCATGGGTGCCAGAGTTTTGTTGAATTTTTCAGAAAATCATCAGGACCCATCCGCCATGACATCCATGATTTCCGGCCAGCATACCTTGGAGTTTCTGTAGGGAAGAATCCTGGGCTAAACTTGGGTAGCAGTTCTCATGTGTGTTCTTTCATTCTGTACGTCTTACTGGAGCCGGCACTGTGGCTGCCCCTTTCCTCCTGGGATGGAATACAGTGGGCCAAAAAGGCAAGTCACAGGTAGGCCCTGTGTGCTGAGTGCTATGATGTGGCTGGGGAGGGAGAGGGTGTCAGACTCAGCAGCGGCACATGGGGTTCAATTCAATTTCAGCAGAGAAGCTAAAAAGACTTCGCAGAGTGTCATATACCTGAGCTTGGTGTTTGAATAAGTTATCTATTGCTGTATAATAAATTATCCCCAAATTTAGCAGCTTAGAACAACAAACATTATCTCACAATTTAGGACTCAGGGATTCCCAGATGGCTTAGCTGGGTGGCTCGAGCTTAAGATCTTTCATGAGGTTGTAGTCAAGATGTCAGCTGGGATTTCCATCATCTGAAGGCTTGACTGGGATCAAAGAATCCAAGCTGGCTCATTCACATGGCTGCTGGCGGGAGGCTTCAGTTCCTTACCGCGTGGAGCTCTCCAGAGGGCTGCTGAAGACATGGTAGCTGGCTTCTCTGAGAGCAAGTGATCCAGGACAGGGGTAGAGGGAAGTTGTGATGTCTTGGATGACCCATCCTTGGAAGTCATGCTCCATCATTATCCACAATATCATTATTACACAGGTCAGGACTATTCAGCGTGGGAGGGGGGCCACACAAGGGCAGGAACACAAGGTGGGGATGACTGGGGGCCATCTTGGAGGCTGACTGCCCTGCTATTGAAGATGAATGGATTTTTCCAGATAGACAAGGGAGAAGAAACAGAGGCAATTATTTCGGTCAGAGGAAGTAACACATAAAGGCACAGAAATGTAAATAGTAGAACAGAGCATGCTCAGGACATTCTAATCGGCTTGGAGAAAACAGGCGATATAGGGATATAGGGAAGCTTTCTGAAGAAATCAGAGAAGGCCTTCTATGCCAAGTGAAGGAGTTAGGCCTTTATTGGGTGGGCCAGGGGGTTTCACATATTTCTGCCTACTGGAATATTGTGAGGAAATTTTAAAACTTCCAGTGCCCAAGCTGTACCCATGTCAGTTCAGTAAGAATCTCTGGAAGTGGACCTGGACACCAGCAGACCCTAAAAGTTCTCTTGTGATTCCAATACGCAGTCAAGGCCGAGAAGCAGTGTAGCAGGCAATGTGANGGGGGTTTCACATATTTCTGCCTACTGGAATATTGTGAGGAAATTTTAAAACTTCCAGTGCCCAAGCTGTACCCATGTCAATTCAGTAAGAATCTCTGGAAGTGGACCTGGACACCAGCAGACCCTAAAAGTTCTCACGTGATTCCAATACGCAGTCAAGGCCGAGAAGCAGTGTGACAGGCAATGTGAAGTGACGGAGAAGCTTGATATAGGAGAGTCATGTTCTCAGATTTCCAGTATCTTCTCAGTGATGAGGAAATGTAGCTGTACCTTCCTCCTCTGATCACCTCGGAAATGAAATATGACAACTAGAAAGATCCTATCATCAGTGCTCGCCCCTTCAGTCAGATATTATATGTTTCATCGTCTCTATGACCAAAAATTAAGCAGAAATAGCTAAACTTGAGCAGTCCTAAATAAGTTCTCAGCATCCTAAATTGCCCATTTTTATAAACTTCCAAACCTAACATTGATGACAACATTCTTGTGTTAACATAATCACTCTGGAGGGTTTTTTTCCCCATCGCTTAACCCTTATGTATACATTTTTCTATTTCTGCGTGGTTCTCATACCCACGTCTGAGGCAGTGAATGTAAAGGTTAGAGTCTTGGCCCTCTGAATCAGGTGGACCTCTGGACTGAAGTCCTGCGGACCTCATTTATTAACTTGCTGAGTGACTTAACCTCTCAGGGCTTCAGCTAACTCATCTGAAAGATGGTGATAACGCCTCCTTCAGAAGATGCTTGAGGATGTCCGTTAGATGAGGTCATGTGTATCAGGGCCTTTGCCTAGCACCTAGCAAACAGTGTTCAATCAATGTTTGTTATTATTCGGTGTCTCAAATGGCATTTTAACATTCTGTTGCATCAACACCTCTCCCACCCCCAGGCCTGCTTGACAAGTGTTCTCCGTTGCCAGGGTATTTGAGCATTTCTAGTTGTTTTTGGCTGTGATATTATACTCTTTTTTTTTGGTATAAATTGATGGAGTGTTTTTTAAAGTTATTTCCCTAACTTATTAGTATGGAAATTGAAGATTGGGTGGTGAAGTAACTTGTCAAACGGAAGTCATACTGCTTGTTGGTGGCTGAGCCAGGACTAGGGCCCAGGTCTCAGACACCCCAAGTCTTAACCTTTCCACCCAGCCCCCATACTCACTGGAGACTTGAAAACTGGCCCTTCTTGGCTTCCCTTCTCCACACGGAATAAGTCAGCTCTCCCATTGTGTATTTTGACATCTCGTCTCCTACCCTTTCATCATCCTAGAGATCCCTCATCATCCCAGTATAATTGGAGCAGCTTCCCAGCTGGCCCCCTGGGCCATGGGAGCAGACGATGACTGATGCTTTGGAGACCTGAGCTTGCCCCTTGGCGCCTCTGGATCTCTCTTGGTAGATGTGCTGTCGGCTGGGGATGGGGATCCTGTCTGGCTCAGACACACCTCTCCCTCCTTCCTGGACCGCTCTCTGACTTCATTAAATCCAGCTTCCCAGAACAGTAGAGCTTAAAGGGACCAGAGGGACCGTTCTCTAACCTAGGTTCTGTTATTCAAAAAAAAAATTGAGGAACAGGCTCGGTGATACCAGGTTGATCAGTGGCAGATCTGGGGCTGGGACCCGAGCCTCCTGATTCCCAGTGTGGTGCTGGGGAGAGGGTACTGGAGCTGGGCGAGCCTGGGTGTGAGTCCCAACTGTGTGAGCTTGGGCAAGTGGGTTAAATGATCCTCAATTTCCTTTTCTGTAAAATAGCCACACCCAGCTTGGGGATGTTAGGAAGTTTAAATGAGATAAGGAATGCTGAGTATAGAGCACTGTGCTCAGTAAGTGGTGGTTATTAGGTAGAGAGTGGTTTAGAGTTTGGGCTTTGGAATCAGAGAATCTCTGTGATGGACAGGGAAGCCCGGCATGTTGCAGTCCATGGGGTCGCAAAGAGTAGGACACGACTCAGCGGCTGAACTGAATTGAACTGATTCACATCCTAGACACACACTTATAAGCTGTGTGATCTTGGACGACTTGGTTTAATGAGATCTTTTTAAAAATTAATCTACTTTTGGTTTTTGGTCTTTGTCTCTGTGCGAAGCCTCTCTAATCGCCCCAAGTGGAGGCGACTCTGTTTTGCGGTGTGTTGACTTTTCATTGCAGTGGCTCCTCCTGTTGTGGATCTTCCCAGACCAGGGATCGAACCCATGTCCCCTGCACTGGCAGGTGGATTCTTAACCACTGGACCACCGGGCAGTCCTAAAAAGATCTTAATTAACTAGAGCTAGTACTTACTGAATTTTCTTGTTCCAGGCAATATGCCAAATGCCTTAGATATATTATTTCATGTAACTTTCCCAAGAATTTTTTGAGAGAGGTAACATCAATATCCAGATTTTATGAAGATACTGAGGCATGAATCAATTTATTTTCTGATTTNAAAAAAAAAAATTGAGGAACAGGCTCGGTGATACCAGGTTGATCAGTGGCAGATCTGGGGCTGGGACCCGAGCCTCCTGATTCCCAGTGTGGTGCTGGGGAGAGGGTACTGGAGCTGGGCGAGCCTGGGTGTGAGTCCCAACTGTGTGAGCTTGGGCAAGTGGGTTAAATGATCCTCAATTTCCTTTTCTGTAAAATAGCCACACCCAGCTTGGGGATGTTAGGAAGTTTAAATGAGATAAGGAATGCTGAGTATAGAGCACTGTGCTCAGTAAGTGGTGGTTATTAGGTAGAGAGTGGTTTAGAGTTTGGGCTTTGGAATCAGAGAATCTCTGTGATGGACAGGGAAGCCCGGCATGTTGCAGTCCGTGGGGTCGCAAAGAGTAGGACACGACTCAGCGGCTGAACTGAATTGAACTGATTCACATCCTAGACACACACTTATAAACTGTGTGATCTTGGACGACTTGGTTTAATGAGATCTTTTTTAAAATTAATCTACTTTTGGCTTTTGGTCTTTGTCGCTGTGCGAAGCCTCTCTAATCGCCCCAAGTGGAGGCGACTCTGTTTTGCGGTGTGTTGACTTTTCATTGCAGTGGCTCCTCCTGTTGTGGATCTTCCCAGACCAGGGATCGAACCCATGTCCCCTGCACTGGCAGGTGGATTCTTAACCACTGGACCACCGGGCAGTCCTAAAAAGATCTTAATTAACTAGAGCTAGTACTTACTGAATTTTCTTGTTCCAGGCAATATGCCAAATGCCTTAGATATATTATTTCATGTAACTTTCCCAAGAATTTTTTGAGAGAGGTAACATCAATATCCAGATTTTATGAAGATACTGAGGCATGAATCAATTTATTTTCTGATTTATTCTCTAGTTTGAATTCTTTTCTGCCAAACACACGCCAAACACACCCCTCTTC
This sequence comes from Oreotragus oreotragus, assembly GCA_006410675.1. Classification (NCBI taxonomy): domain Eukaryota; kingdom Metazoa; phylum Chordata; class Mammalia; order Artiodactyla; family Bovidae; genus Oreotragus; species Oreotragus oreotragus. The sequence goes on along the minus strand of SJYX01013054.1, from coordinate 307,747 downwards.
TCTTCCTCAGTGCCTAAGGGTTTTCTCCTGCTTTTGAGCCTTGTAACAGGCTTTAATCTCGGAAATAACCCTTTCCCCCTTCTCTTCACTGCGTTCTGTTCCTCCTCTCTTTCTAGCATTGCCACTGGCTCTCCTCCTCCAAGAATCCTACCCTGCAAACCTCACATCAGCCAGCCCAGCACCTTCTCTCTCCTGTCTGCTGGCAGCGCTAGACCTATTTCTCTCGTTTGTCAGTTTTACTTTCCTTGGTGTATATCTCCGATCCAGGAGCTTGGGGTGCACTCTGGTTCCTCCTTAACACAAAACACTTCCCAGGGGATAAGTATCCCTGACCAGTGCAAGTCAACCAGCATCATACCTGCTTGTGTCCCTCCTGGACCAGGTGCTGGGTGCTATTCTGACCCTTTAAACCAGGCTGACCAGTCACACGCCACTTACTCCTGCTCTGTAAAAATGAGACCCAGGGGACTTCCCTGGTGACCCAGTGGTTAGGAATCCACCTGCCAGTGCAGGAGACTTGAGTTCGACCCCTGGTCTGGGAACTAAGATCCCACATTCTGTGGGGCATCTGATTTCAACTGCGCCACAACTACTGAAGCTCACATGCCCTAGAGCCTGTTCCTTTCAGCAAGAGAAGCCACCAAGAAGCCCGTGTACCACAGCTAGAGAAAGCCCTCGTGCTGCAGGGAAGACCCAGCACAGCCGCAGGTAAGTGAATAAATGAGAGACTAAAAAAAATGGGACTCAGATTCCACACCCAAAGTGTACACGTCTGAAAACATGAGCGCCGGAGCCCTGGGCCACTCACACCCTGCTGTGGCACAGCCGTGAGCTGCTGAGTTGGAATACAGAGCCCCAGATGGTCATATCCTCCAACCAACAAGGCTACCCCTAGGGGTACACCTAAAGAAACCCTTGCTCACTCATGCACATGTGCAAGGAAACACACACAAAAATGGCTCCCGCAGTGTATAAATCACTTTCACTTTTCTCTTTCATGCATTGGAGAAGGAAATGGCAACCCACTCCAGTATTCTTGCCTGGAGAATCCCAGGGATGGGGGAGCCTGGTGGGCTGCCATCTATGGGGTCACACAGAGTCGGACACGACTGAAGTGACTTAGCAGCAGCAGCAGCAGTGTATAAGTATTTCCTCACAGCTAAAGCTATTGTTTCCCAGAAAGTTCCAGCTAGAGTTTTTAAGAATAATGAAAATATTGAATGGTTTAAAATCATACTCCGTGAAATTTTTTCTTGTGGTAAAATATATGTAACATAAAATTTACCATTTTAACCATTTTTATGTGTACAGTTTTATGCTATTAAGTACTTTCAGGTTGTTGTACAACCCTAAAATCACTTTTTTTAATGAGCATATGTTTAAATATCTAGATGGCAGAAACATAAATTAGGAAGCATTAAGTAACTAATATTTTAATTCATCTTAGCATTTAGCTGCCTCTTTTTTTCTGTTGACATAATAGATATGTATCATTTTTTTCTCTCTAACCTTTTTTCTTTTATTTTTTCCAACTTTTAAATTATGAAAAAAATTAAAATGGAGGGAAAAGTGAATAACACAAGGACACGTGCAAATTCACCACCTGGGTTTAATAATTTGGAGGCTCTTCTTCATGCTGTTTATGAAATGCCACCTTCATAGGTCTCTAAGGCTAGCTCCCCTGTTTCCTGTCTCCCACTCAGGTCCATTTTGTTTGGGGATTCCCTTTTCATTTTGCTAGAGTATGAATACTTTTTTGAAATGAAGCATGAGAGGGAAACTTCTAGGACCTCGGTCTTATGTATGCTAAATGAATTTGAATTCTAGATTCAAATTCACTTTTTCCCTCAGGACTTTGAAGACCTCACTCTTTTGTCTTCCAGCATTTAGTCTTGTGGCTAAGAGATCTGATATCAAGCTACCTCTTGATCCTTTATTTCTACAACCTTTGGAGGCTGACCTTTATCCTCCAAAGTCAGATACTTCACTAATACATATCTCGTTATGCATCTCTTTTTGATCGAAAGACATTTATGAATGAAGGACTTGGTTAATCAACCCTCATCAAAACTAAGCCTTGGTTTAGGTTTCTCCTGAGGCATCTAAGTTTCCCTTTCACAGACGATCTCTTTCCTGATTGTGGGCTCTGATAAGTGGCCTGGGCTTGTCAATAAGCAGGCTTCTCTTTAGCAGTCTTGGGATCACCATAAGTGCCAAAATAAAGAGTGGAAAGTGTTAGGGGTCTGTTTGTTGCCACTGACAGAAAACAGACTTGGTCCAGTTTAAGCAAAAAGAATTTCTCGACTTAGGAAGTTTGAAGTGGGGTTGCCTACTGCATGGCTGCGAGCAGCCCAGAATCTCCTCATCTTTATAGTCCATGATCCCAGAGGGAGACCCTGGAGATGTCCTCTCCAGGCACCTTATTGTTAGACCCCGTGGGAGGAGGTTGTCTCTGCTTGGATTCTGTAACCTCTTCTTGGACCAGTCACTGTGGACAGGAGTTAGGTACTGAAATTGGCCAGGCCTGAGCCATGGCCCCCTCTGATGCCCGGGGCAGGCATGGCACTGTGACTGATTGTTTACAGAACCATGTGGGATGGCAGAAGGGATGGGAACCCTCTAAGGGCAAAGTTCCAGGCAGACAGACCACCGATATCCTCATAAGAATTCCAGGGTATTTCATTCCCAGATGGCATCATCTCTTTCTCTTCTGGGACCTCTGGGTTTTTCACCTGGAAGTCCTCCCTAAGATCTCTCACTTTATTTAGAAAGTACTTCCAGTCCCTTTGGCAGATTTTCCAGCAGCCATTCAACTGTGGATGCTTTGATGCAGCCCTATATTTATATGAGGAAATTTACCCTAAAATTAAACCATTAAGTTTATATGTATATTTTACTTTCAAGTGGTACATGCTAAGCAGACATCCTCAATTCCACTCTGAGCCCCACCCAGTGCCAGCCTTTGCCTCTGGAAATCCTGGATGGTAAGGGGCTCAGTGACATGATAGGAATTAGGAATGGAGTCAAGGTTAATGAAGGTATGAAAGTCAGGGGTAGGGTAAGCATCAGAGAGAAAGGAAGGATTGGATTTGTCTTTTATAAGCTACTTGATAACTTTCTAAATGGTAATTTTATATTTTGACTCCGTTCTATCAGAATATCTCCCATATCAAATTGGCTTTGCCAAACTGCTCTGCTTTGAAACACAGTTGGCTTGAGACTCAGATGGCTGACTCCCAGGCCAATACTCTTATCAGATAGGGCACGGTGTCCTGGCCAACTGGGTGTGGGCCAGGGCCGGACAGATTCCAGGCTCTGCCCACATTTGTCTCCCACAGGTCACTGCCTGAGCAGTTGGCTAGAGCAGAGGCTCCACCCATCCTTTGTCTCACTTGCCACACTCCCTTCCTCTACCTCCAGGGTTACAGATCTAGAAGGTGAGTGTGAACTGGGCTGCTTCCACCCCCAGCCCCAAGTCTCAGCCCTGCCACTCAGTCTCTTGGCCTCTTTTGTCTTTGATAAACACCCATATCCTCATGAGATATGAGGATGCCCTCACTTTCTCATTTTCCTGCTGGACCCAGTTTAGGCTTGGGAGCTGCAGAGCCTGTAAGACTTCCTCTAAACTGCGCTGGGTGGCTGGGAAAAGAGGCCACAGCCCCCTGGATCCCTGGACCCCTGATGTAAACAGAGCAGTTACCTCCCTTGGGAGCAGTCCCTCTTCACCATAGAGTCTCAACCTTGAGCTGCTATTTTTATCAGGTTATTTTTTTGCTTTGATTTTCCTTTGTTTTTCCCCCCATGTTTTTTTTTCCCACATCCCACTCCACCCCATACCCTATTCCTGATTAAATGATGTGGTCTTAGTTAGCTCAGGCTGCTGTAATAAAGTACTATAGACTGAAAGGCTTAAACAACAAACGTATTTCTCATAGTTCCGGAGGCTGGAAGTCCAAGATAAAGGTGGCAGCTGGTTTGATTCTGGATGAGGGACCCTTCCTGTCTTGCAGACCGTTGCTTTCTCACTGTGTTCTTTCTGTCTTCTTCTTCCTATAAAGCCACTAATCCCATCATGAGGACCCCACACTCATGGCCCCATGTAAACCTGATTACCTCTCAAAGGCAGTACTTCCAACTACTAGCACTTTGGGAGTTAATGCTTCGACATGTGAATTTGAAGGGAGGATACGTTCAATCCAGTCAATCCTAAAGGAAATCAACCTTGAATATTCATTGGACGGACAGATGCTAAAGATGAAGCTACAGTACTTTGGCCACCTGATGCGAATAACCAGCTCATTAGAAAAGACCCTGATGCTAGGAAAGATTGAAGGCAAAAGGAGAAGAGGGCGACAGAGAATGATATGGGTAGATAGCATCACCAATGTTGGACCCAGTTTAGCTGCAGAGCCTGTAAGACTTCCCCTAAACTGCACTGGGTGGCTGGGAAAAGAGGCTGCAGCACCCTGGATCCCTGGACCCCTAGTATAGACAGGGCAATTGCTTTCCCTGGGAGCAGTCTGCCTTCATGATAGAGTCTCAACCTTGAGTCACTACTTTATCAAGTCTTTTTTTTTTTTTTTTTTTGCTTTGATTTTCCTTTTTTTCATTTTCCTCTATGGGTTTTCTAACATCCCACCCTATTCAATGGACATGAATTTGAGCAAACTCTGGGAAACAGTGAAGGACAGAGGAGCCTGGTGTGCTGCAGTCCATGGGGTTACAAAGAATCGCTCATGACTTAACGACTGAACAGCACGTTCAACCCGGAGGAGGCAATGGCACCCTACTCCAGTACTCTTGCCTGGAAAATCCCATGGACGGAGGAGCCTGGTGGGCTGCAGTCCATGGGGTCGCTAAGAGTCGGACTCGACTGAGCGACTTCACTTTCACTTTTCACTTTCNACAGCACGTTCAACCCGGAGGAGGCAATGGCACCCTACTCCAGTACTCTTGCCTGGAAAATCCCATGGACGGAGGAGCCTGGTGGGCTGCAGTCCATGGGGTCGCTAAGAGTCGGACTCGACTGAGCGACTTCACTTTCACTTTTCACTTTCATGCATTGGAGAAGGAAATGGCAACCCACTCCAGTGTTCTTGCCTGGAGAATCCCAGGGACGGCAGAGCCCAATGGGCTGCCGTCTGTGGGGTCGCACAGAGTCGGACACGACTGAAGCGACTTAGCAGCAGCAGGGCTTATTAAAGAAATATTTGAAAAATACACAAAAATAAAACAGGAAAAGCATAACCCAGTCTACCATCAAAAGGCAAATACTGTTGGAAACTTATGATATATTTCCACCAAGTATTCCTCAACACTTAGTTTAATATATACATATATATCATACATAAAACTTTGTGTCTTATAACTTTATGTTAAGTGCTAAGTCACTTTAGTCATGTCCAACTCTTTGGACTGTAGCCCAGCAGGTTCCTCTGTCCATGGGATTCTCCAGGCAAGAATACTGGAGTGGGTTGCCATGCCCTCCTCCAAGGGATCTTCCCTGACCCAGGGATCCAACCCACGTCGCTCAAGTCTCCTCCATTGGCAGGTGGGTTCCTTACCACTAGCGCCACCTGGGAAGCCCTGAAGTATTTTCCCATACTGCAGCCCTCCAGACTCCTCTGTCCGTGGGATTTTCCAGGCAAGAGTACTGGAGTGGGGTGCCATTGCCTTCTCCAAAATAATCTTTACAAACATTTTATAATATTTATGTACTCACCATCTTAAATGACTGAATAATAGTTTATAACTGTACCACAATTTGTGTAAGCTATCTATTAATGCCGGATGCTGAAGTCGTTTTTACTTGTTTACTGTAAAAATTAATGTAATTTCTTATGATGGGACTAGTTTATGTCTTGACTATGGTGGTGATCCCACAGATCTACATGTGATAAACTTCCATAAACACAAATGAGTGCACACAAAATAGTGAGATCTGAGTAAACTGTGCGGATTGTTTGAATAACTCCTTGATTGTGGTTACCCAAGATATTATTGCCATAGACAGGATGTTTGTGTCTCCTCAAAATTCATATATTGAAATCTAATCCCCAATATGATGGTGTTTAGAGGTGAGGCTTTTGGGAGATGATTAAGAGGATATTCAGGAGGGTGGGGTCCTCATGATGGGGATTAGTGCCCTTATAAAAAGGATACCAGAGAGTTCTTTTCCCTCTTCCACTGTGTGAAAGCACAGTGAGAAAACAGCTGTCTATGAATCAAGAAAAATGGCCTTGATCTTGGACTTCCCAGTCTCCAGAACTGCGAGAAATGTGGTTTTAAAAAAATATTTATTTATTTCACTACACCAGGTCTTAGTTGCAGCATGCAGCATCTTTGATCCTCACCGTGACATTCAGGTTCTTTAGTTACAGCATGTGGGATCTAGTTCCCCGATCAGGGATCGAACCCTGGTCCCCTGCATTGGGAGTGCAGTGTCTTAGCCACTGGACCACAAGGGAAGTCCCAAGTGTTTGTTTTTTAACTGACCCAAGTCTATGGTATTCTTGTTCTAGCGGCCTGAGCAGACTGACACAGTTGTTGCTGAGTCACCCAGTGGTGTCCGGCTCTTTGTGACCCCGTGGACTACAGCACACCATGCCTCCCTGTCCCTCACCACTACTGGAGTTTCAGCTTCAGCATAGTCCTTCCAATGAATATTCAGGGTTGATTTCCTTTAAGATTGATTGATTTGATCTCCTTGCTGTCCAAGGGACTCTCAGAAGTCTTTTCCAGCACCACAGTTTGAAGGCACCAATCTTTTGGCTGTCCAACTTCTTTACAATTCAGCTCTCACAACCATATATGACCACTGGGAAGACCATAGCCTGGATTATACAGACCTTTGTTGGCAGAGTAATGTCTCTGCTTTTCAACACACTGTCTAGGTGTGTCATAGCTTTCCTGCCAAGAAGCAAACGTCTTCTGACTTCATGGCAGCAGTCACCTTCCGCAGGGATCTTAGAGCCCAAGAAGAAGAAATCTTGTCGCTACTTCCACCGTTTCCCCTTCTATTTGCCATGCAGTAAATAAATATTTGCCATGGGGCTGGATGCCATGATTTCAGTTTTTTTAATATGTAGTTTTAAGCCAGCTCTTTCACTCTCCTTCACCCTCATCAAGAGGCTCTTTAGTTCTTCACTTTCTGCCATTTGAATGGTACATTCTAATATCCAAACATATCTGAGGTTTCTCCCGCATATCTTGATTCTAGCTTGTAACTCATCTAGCCCCGCATTTCTCATGATGTGCTCAGTGTGTAGATACAAATACACTAGGGTATACAAAGACAAACAGGGTGACAGCAGACAGCCCTATCATGCCCCTTTCTCAATCTTGAACCAGTGTTCCATACAGTGTTCTAACTGTTGTTTCTTGGCCCATGTACAGGTTTCTCAGGAGACAGGTAAAATGGTCTGGTACTCCCATCACTAACAGCTTTCCACAGTTTGTCATGATCCACACACATCAAAGGGTTTAGCGTAATTGATGAAACAGAAGTAGATGATTTTCTGGAATTCTCTAGCTTTCTCTGTGACCCAGCAAATGTTGGCAATTTGATCTCGTTTCTCTTTCTTTTCTAAACCCAGCTTTGACATCTGGAAGTTCTTGGTTGCATAATGCTGAAGCCTAGCATGCAAGATTTTAAGCATGACCTTACTACCATGGGAGAGGAGTGTGACTGTCTGATGGCTAGCACATTCTTTAGTACTACCCTTCTTGGGAATTGGGATGAGGATTGACTTTTTCCAGTCCTGAGGCCGCTGCTGGGTCTTCCAGATGTGCTGACATATTGGATACAACACCTTGATGGCATCATCCTTTAGGGTTTTGAATAGTTCTACTGGGATTTCATTGCATCCACTAGCTTCATTAACAGCAATGCTTCCTAAGGCCCATTTGACTTTGCTCTCTAGAATGTCTGGCTCTGGATGACTGACCACACCATCATAGCAATCCGGCTTATTTGGATCTTTTTTGTACAGTTTTTCCGTGTATTCTTTCCATCTCTTCTTGATCTCTTCAGCATCTACTAGGCCTCTACTGTTTATGTCCTTTATTGTCCCCATCCTTGGGCAGCATGTTCCCTTGATATCTCCAGTTTTCCTGAAGAGATCTCTAGTCTTTCCCCTTCTGTTGATTCCTTCTAGTTTTACACACTGGTCATTGAAGAAGGCCTTCTTGTCTCTCCGTGCTGTTCTCCGGAAACCTGCATTTAGTTGGATATACCCTTCCCTTTCTCCCATGCTTTATCACTTCTCTTCTTTCTTTAGCTATCTGTAAGGCCTCCTCAGATAACCACTTTGCCTTCTTGCTTTTCTTTTTCTTTGGGATGGTTTTGTTTGTGGCCTCTTGTACAGTATTATGGACCTCCATCCATAGTTCTTCAGGCACTCTGTCTACCAGATCCAATTCCTTGAATCTGTTTGTTACCTCCACTGCATATTCATAGGGGATTTGGTTTAATCCATACCAGACTGGCCTAGTGGTTTTCTCCTCTTTCTTTAAGCCTGAATTTTGCTTCCTTTAAGCCTGAATTTTGCTTCCTTTAAGCCTGAATTTTGCTAGTGAAGCTGATGATCTGAACCACAGTCAGCTCCAGGTCTTGTTTTTGCTGACTGTATACAGCTTCTCCTCAGGCTTCACTCGTAGCTCAGGCAGTAAAGAATCTGCCTGCAATGCAGGAGACCTGGGTTCAATCCCTGGACCAGGAAGGTCCCCTGGAGAAGGAAATGGCAATCCACTCCAGTATACTTGCCTGGAGAATCCCATGGAAAAAGGAGCCTGGCGAGCTACAGTCCATGGGGTTGCAAGAGTTGGACATGACTGAGCGACTAAACCACCACCAGTTTCTCCATCTTCAGCTACAAAGAATGTAATCAATTTGATTTCAGTATTGGCCATTTGGTGATGTCCATGTGTATAGTTCAGCATCTTAGCCACTGGACCACCAGGGAAATCCCAAGTGTTTGTTTTTTAAACCACCCAAGTCTATGGTATTTTTGTGCTAGCAGCCCAAACAGACTGACACAGTTACACATAGGGGTATATGGAATCTCTTAATGAGAGTCCCTTGGACTGCAAGGAGATCCAACCAGTCCATTCTGAAGGAGATCAGCCCTGGGTGTTCTTTGGAAGGAATGATGCTAAAGCTGAAACTCCAGTACTTTGGCTACCTCATGCAAAGACTTGACTCATTGGAAAAGACTCTGATGCCAGGAGGGATTGGGGGCAGGAGGAGAAGGGGACGACAGAGGATGAGATGGCTGGATGGCATCACCAACTCGATGGACGTGAGTTTGAGTGAACTCCGGGAGATGGTGATGGACAGGGAGGCCTGGCGTGCTGCGATTCATGGGGTCGCAAAGAGTCAGACACAACTGAGCGGCTGAACTGAACTGAATATTATTTCTTAAAACTGCATGTCAATTTAAAAATTAACTCTAAATAAAAAGTTTCTGTAAATCCAATATGGTGGACCTCTCTTGTATGTACATGTATACATCACAACTCCTAGTCATTTCCTTAGGGTAGATTCCTAAGAGAGAAATTACTCTTAAGAAAATTCAGAGCTCTCAATGACATCACCCTGGGGTTTATTGGCTATAACCCAAGAAGCCTTGTGGGCATAGAAAATTGATCTTTATGTTAGCAGAGGAGGAGTGGGTTAGCCATACTCATAAACTGTTCTACAAACCCTGAATGCCTGTTCACTTATTTACAGTGAGAAATGTGAATGGAAAGGACCAGGCCCTCCCTCTCTCCCCCTGTAGGCCCTCCAGAGGTAAAGCCATGTTCTAGTCAGAAGATTGATTAGTGATTGGATGCAGTTAGAGCAAGGGGAATTAGGTGACATGATGCAAATGTTAAAGATATCAGGCGTAAGGACTGTCGCACACATCTCCACAGTAAGGGCTAAACCATTGCCCAGGGACAGACAAATTTTTTTTTTTTTTTTTTTGCTGTACCATGTGACAGACAGGATCTTAGTTTCCCAACTAGGGATTGAACCCAAGCCTCCTACAGTGGACGCACAGATTCTTAACCCCTGGACCACCAGGGAAGTCCCACAGATGGGTTTTTGGACCAGGGCACCTTCACTTAGTAGTGCTTGAATGGGGCCAGCCTATATTTGCCTCTGTAACTCTCCATTTCTGTGCTCCTGAGGTTTACTAACCCTGTTCTATATACTACATTGTCTCTTTATGTGTGTGAATATATTCTAGCAAGTTACAGCCAAATGTTGCTGGCCTGGGAGTCCATCTGTTTCTTTTAAGCACTTGTCCTTAACTCCTGATTCAGTGGTCCTCTGGAAGGCGCCCATCCCCTCTGAAAGTATATGCAAAGTTTTGAGTATCTGATCAAATGTACATTTTTCTGGAGGGAGAGTTTGCTGTGTTTATTGGATTATCAAGAAATGATATTAATTTAATAGTAAATATCAGGTGGCCCCCAGGGTCCAGGCTTTGTACTGAGGGTTTTACATACATTATTTCATATAATCCCCCCTGAGGTTAAGAAACTTTTCCCCAAGCTATCAGTTTCGGCAAGTTAAAGAACTACTGCTTTAAAGTGACTTCACTGAGTCGCCTGGTGGTCCAGCAGTTAGGACTCAGAGCTTTCACTGCTGTGGCCTGGCTTGGATTCCTGGCTGAGGAGCTAAGATCCTGCGAGCCATGTGGCATGGCGGAAAAAAAAAAAAAAATAAAGTGACTTTGTAAATCTCTTCTCTGTTACAGGCAGTGTCTGTGCTGCAGGGAAATCTTATATGCACCCCCCCCCCCATTTTATCTTCCTAAATGAAGAAGAACATTATTGGCGACGAATGAGGATACACATGATCCATGCCAAACAAAGCTGTGGAATGGCTTTGTTACTTCTTCCTAGAGACGGAGCTCCGTTGTCTGCCCAGCATCTCTAATTCCCTGCTTTATTTTCTCCCACACAGATCCCTGTGTGCACTCAGATTAACTTGTGAACTAGCACCTTGTATCTTCGTCTCACCCACTTTGACAGCTTGGGTGTCAGCTCCTCATATAAATGCCCTTTCTTTTAAAACGCAGGGCTGCTGTCTGTTTATTCTCCCTTTTAGTCTGTCAGAATCTAGAACCTTCAGGTTTTCTAAAGGACCATTGGGGTTGCTCTTTATCAAAAGCGGAGGGCATTGGGGCCAGCATTCCAGTAGAAAGTCAGGCAAGAGGTTATTCCACATTCACTTATTCACTGAATAATTCATCCATTTTTCCAGACACTGTTCCTTGACACACTGGGACTATGGATAAAAGTCTTCACCTTCATAGAGCCTAGGTTGTAAGGGGAAGAACACAGACAATGAACAAATAAACAAGTAAAGTAAGTTATAGTAAGCCAGATGCTTTTAAGTGCTAAGATGAGAAATAAAATGGGGGCGGGGCATAGAGAGCCCCAGGGAGAAGGCAGCGCATGTTTACTTCAGGAGTCAGGGAAGGTCTCACTGAGAAGTGGCCGTTGAATAGAGATCTCTGTGGTGTAGCAGAGAAACAGGGGTTTGGGGGTCAGACAGGCCTAAGTTCAGATCTTGGCTCTGTACTTCCAATTGTGTGACCTTGGGCTAGACCCTGAGCTTTAGTCTCTCCATTTACGGCAATGCAAGTAAAATGCCTACTTTATGAGGATGTTGGAATCTGATAATATATAAAAAGTATCTGGCATCAAAACCATACATGGGAAACACTGTCATAGCTTTTGCTACATGACCTGGAGGGTCCGTCCAGTCCAGGACTCTCTTATTTTTGGACTGTGTTAGTTGGATCCAGAGGCCCAAGGGAAGGGACTAGAATCTCCTTCCCTTTCTGAGTTCAGCACCAGGATGGGGTCTACACCTTCTCCAGTGATGATTTAGGTGAAAGTCACTCGGCAGCAATTGGAACACTCCACTCTGAAAAGAGAGGCTCTTCCTTTTCAAGAGAGACTCCTCATATTTCTCTCTTCTCTCTCTGAAAAGGGTGTGGTCCATCCAGTTCACTGATTGCAAAAACCTGAGTTGATTCAACACACTTGATCTATTTTCATCTCTTTATCACTTGCTTAAAATAAGGAGCTCATTGCTATTCTGCCCACGGCTGCATCTAAATCATAACTGGGTTGAGTGTTCAATGCATTTTTCTCTCTTCTGTTAAGTACCCAAGACCTGCTGTCTCTCACTGAAAATTCTCCTATACCTGCAGCTAGCCAAAGCCACCTTCCAAGCTGCCACCACTTTCTCCTCCTATGGCCACCATCTTTCACTCCGTGGTGGCAGCAGGAGGGCTTTGTGAGCCTTTTGAGTCTCTTGTTTCTCCTGCGAAGGCTTACATCCTAAGTACCCTCTGGACTGAAGTCTCCCCGCTTTTGACTCTTGTTATAAGAGATAGACATCAACAAAATGAGAAATTCAAGAAACTCCAAAAAGCAGTTTCATAAACATGAGTTAAAAGAGACTCTTGACTTCTAAAAAGAATGACATCATATTCTAAATTCAGCCTGAAACTCTTGCTTTTTCATCTCTAACCTCCTCGTGTCCAAGCTTTAAGTCCTCCCACCTACCCCCTCTCCTCCTTCCCAGAAGGGTCAATGTGATTGTCATCATTTTACAGACAATCACATCAGTCCCCCTCGGGAGGGAGTCAGTGACTTGGTCCAGATTAGGATGCAAGGCCTCCCTGAGGACAGACGGGAGCCTGAAGTGTCCCTTGACTTCCTCATCATTTTAATCACGATGAAGCTTTTCTTTTCCATCAGCCTTCATGCTCTTGTGATGAGAAATTCTTGCCCCCACCATTGCAGACACCAGGTATAAAGAAAGGAAAAGGAAAAGTGCTCAGCTATTGGGAAAGCCAGGAGTAAGATCCCCAGATAGTACAGGAAAGAGAATCAGAGCCAGCTTCTGCCTCTCAGCTAGAGAAACGACTTTATGAAGGAAGGGGTTTCCAGCAGTAGACGTGGATGGCAGTGAGTCAGCTACAAGAATGGCAAGAAGACAGCCTCTGAAGCTAGTCAGCCTCTATCCAATCCTGATTCTGATATTTCCTAGTTTTCTTACCCTGGAGAAGTTATTTTGCTCTCTGAGCCTCAGTTTCTACATCTGTAAAATGGGAATGATGATATTTTTACCTTGTAGAGTTGATATATAAGAAAGTGACTAGCACAGTGTACAGTAAATAGTAGCTATGATTATTAAATGTTTGCAGTGTGCTAGGTACTGTACCAGTTCCTGGAAATAGAGAAAGGCAGATTCTTCATCTCTGAGGAGTTTATTTTGTGGGTAGAACAGGCAAGTGAATATTTATCAAACAGTGCAAAGGAATGGCAGTGTCTATAGCTTTGGGATAAACCTCTTTGTCTCTAGGTGAAGCTGATTGTATGAGAACAGAAGCTGAACTCATGACCTTAATAACAGGAACATAAATAATAATAACAATAATAGCAGATGTGCTTCCCAGGTGACTCAATGGGTTAAGAATCTGCCTCCAATGCAGGAGATGTGGGTTCAATGCCTGGGTTGGGAAAATTCCCTGGAAAAGGAGATGGCGACCCACTCTAGTATTCTTGCTTGGAGAATCCCATGGACAAAGGAGCCTCTGGCAGGCTACATAGTCCATGGGGTCACAAAGAGTAGGACGTGACTGAAGCATATAATAGCAGATAGCAACTGGCCATTTCCAGGGAGAGGGTATAAAATGTCACAGTGGCCAGATATTTCATTTTATCCTCAGCAAGGCCTTAAACAGTTGAGTAACTGAAGAAGTTAGTGTGGCTTTTCCTATAATCGCCCTGTGAAGCCGACACATGCCACTTCTTAGGAAACTGGGGCTCAGAGAAAGTAAATGACATATCCAAGATTAAATAGCTAGTAAGTGGAAACCCCAAGACTGGACCCAGCTCTGCTGGCTCTGACCCCAGCACTTCCATCATTTCAGATGCTTCTTTCCTTGGGCTGTGGATTTGGGCTTTGACTAAGAAGGAAGGCTTCCCTCAAAGGACCAAAGGATCCTTGGCCTCAAGTACTCTTTCTTTTCCTGATGTCCCTTTTCATGTGGGAGGTCACAGGAACATGAGGAAGCCAGGGGTAGCGGTGGAATGAGCCCCAGCTCCAGAGTCAGAAGGTCGTAACTCTCCTATGTCTCTGGGCCATCTGTCTCGTGACCTTGAGCAAATTACTGTATCTCTCAGCATCCTGGGGTCCTTGTCTACCAGAGGGCGTCGTATTCCTCCCCCTGCCTAATTATTGGGTATGGTGAGAATCAAAGTAACGAGTGATGTCAGAAATGCTTTGAGGGCATTAAAAACATGCTAACAAATGCAAAGTATGATTCTAAACAACTTCATACAAAAGTGAGGATTGGTGGCCTTCAGACTGTTTCTTTCATTCATTCACTCAATGATGGAAAAAATGTCTGTTGAATACTTTCTTTGTGCCAGATTCTGTGGTGAGTACGGGGACCCAAGGAAATCCCCAGGCTTTGAGGAATTTGAAGGGAGGAAAGACAGATCTAAAAAAATAATTAGCACATAGTTGTGAGGGCTTTTAAAGAGATGACCACAATTGGGGAGACCATTTACTCAGCTGTCCAGAAATGCTGTGAAGTTTAGAGAGGGGTTCCATGAGCAATTATTAGAGCCAGAGAAGGTCCCCCAGTGGGAAGATGAAAAGGAAGGTACTAGAGTTGAGGGTGGAGGGGGATGTGCAAGGGAAACCAGATGCACAAGGCATGCGGGAGTATGTGAGTAGTTCAGCACTTCCTACTCCAGGGGATCTTCTAGACCCAGGGATCGAACCTGCATCTCTGGAGTCTCCTGCATTGGCAGGCAGATTCCTGTCCTCTAGGAAGCTTATAGCCAGGGTATCAGAGCACAGGAAAAGATATCTGTCTAATTAAACATGGCCTTGGGGGAAGCCAGGCAAATTAGGAAGCTAGGCAAATACTACTATGTCAAAGTGAAAGTCGCTCAGTTGTGTCCAACTCTTTGCAACCCTTCTCCAGGCCAGAATACTGGAGTGGGTAGCCTTTCCCTTCTCCGTGGGATTTTCCCAACCAATGGATCGAATCCAGGTCTCCATCATTGCAGGCGGATTCTTTACGAGTTGAGCCACAAGGGAAGCCCAAGAATATTGGAGTGGGTAGCCTATCCCTTCTCCAGCAGATCTATGTCAAAGGGAGAGGTCTATAAAGCTCTAAATACCTGCCTGACCCTCTGTGACCTTCTGAGAAAGGTTATCATCAAGATATTTTATATTTCAGTATTGTTAGAACTGGAAAGGCCACAGCAGGACTCCTGGATCCAGCCGCAGGTCTGCAAAGAGCAGTGAGGAGCCTAAGGGAATGGAAAGGAGTCGGATGGGGGGAAACAACAGAATGGGAACGTCTAGAGATCTCTTCAAGAAAATTAGAGATACCAAGGGAACATTTCATGCAGAGATGGGCTCAGTAAAGGACAGAAATGGTATGCACTAACAGAAGCAGAAGATATTATGAAGAGGTGGCAAGAATACACAGAAGAACTGTACAAAAAAGATCTTCATGACCCAGATACTCATGATGGTATGGTCACTCACGTAGAGCCAAACATCCTGGAATATGAAGTCAAGTGGACCTTAGAAAGCATCACTATGAACAAAGCTAGTGGAGGTGATGGAATTCCAGCTGAGCTGTTTCAAATCCTAAAAGATGATGCTGTGAAAGTGCTGCACTCAGTATGTCAGCAAATTTAGAAAACTCAGCAGCGGCCATGGGACTGGAAAAGGTTAGTTTTCATTCCAATCCCAAAGAAAGGTAATACCAAAGAATGCTCAAACTACTGCACAATTGCACTCATCTCACATGCTAGTAAAGTAATGCTCAAAATTCTCCACGCCAGGCTTCAACAGTAAGTGAACCATTAACTTCCAGGTGTTCAGGCTGGTTTTAGAAAAGAGAGGAACCAGAGATCAAATTGCCAACATCTGTTGGATATTGAAAAGGCGAGAGAGTTCCAGAAAAACATCTATTTCTGCTTTATTGACTATGCCAAAGCCTCTGACTGTGTGGATCACAACAAACTGTGGAAAATTCTGAAAGAGATGGGAATACCAGACCACTTGACCTGCAACTTGAGAAATCTGTATGCAGGTCAGGAAGCAGCAGTTAGAATTGGACATGGAATAGCAGACTGGTTCCAAATAGGAAAAGGAGTACATCAAGGCTGTATATTGTCACCTTGCTTATTTAACTTCTATGCAGAGTACATCATGAGAAACTGGGCTGATGAAGCACAGCTGGAATCAAGATTGCTGGGAGAAATATCAATAACCTCAGATATGCAGATGACACCACTCTTATGGCAAAAAGTGAAGAAGAACTAAAAAAAAAAAAGAAGAAGAACTAAAGAGCCTCTTGATGAAAGTGAAAGAGGAGAGTGAAAAAGTTGGCTTAAAACTCAACATTCAGAAAACTAAAGTCATGGCATCCAGTCCCATCACTTNTATGCAGATGACACCACTCTTATGGCAAAAAGTGAAGAAGAACTAAAAAAAAAAAAGAAGAAGAACTAAAGAGCCTCTTGATGAAAGTGAAAGAGGAGAGTGAAAAAGTTGGCTTAAAACTCAACATTCAGAAAACTAAAGTCATGGCATCCAGTCCCATCACTTCATGGGAAATAGATGGTAAAACAGTGGAAACAGTGAGAGACTTAACTTTTTGGGCTCCAAAATCACTGCAGATGGGGACTGCAGCCATGAAATTAGAAGATGCTTACTCCTTGGAAGAAAAGTTATGACCAACTTAGACAGCATATTAAAAAGCAGAGACATTACTTTGCCAACAAAGGTCCATGTAGTCAAAGCTATGGTTTTTCCAGTAGTCTTGTATGGATGTGAGAGTTGGACTATAAAGAAAGCTGAGTGCCAAAAAATTGATGCTTTTGAACTGTGGTGTTGGAGAAAAGTCTTGAAAGTCCCTTGGACTGCAAGGAGATCCAACCAGTCCATCCTAAAGGAAGTCAGTCCTGAATATTCATTGGAAGGACTGATGTTAAAGCTGAAGCTCCAATATTTTGGCCACCTGATGCAAAGAACTGACATATTTGAAAAGACCCTGATACTGGGAAAGATTGAAGGCAGGAGGAGAAGGGGACAACAGAGGATGAGATGGTTGGATGGCATCACCGACTCAATGGGTATGAGTTTGAGTAAACTCTGGGTGTTGGTGATGGACAGGGAGACCTGGCGTGCTGCAGTCCATGGGATGAGAAAGAGTCTCATCACTGAACTGAGCGACTGAACTGAACTGAGGATGGGGGAACCTCGGTGCAAGTGACCTGGTCCCCTAAGCCATCTGTTGCGAATCCCTACTAGCAGCCCAGGGCAACTAGGGAGAGGGACCGGGGCCTTTGAACGACAAATTACCAGCGTTTACAAGGCCATTGGGCCTAAGGCTGCGTTTCCTCTCTCCAAGGGGATGAGGTTTATAAAGGATAAGGGGTGCACTTTTTCTAGCTGGCCCAGGGTGCCTCCCACGCAATGGCTAGAGGATGCTGTTGGAGGCTCCTGGGAGTGGCAACGGACCGGCTTCCAGAAAGATACACTAAAACCCAGCTCCGAGGTAAGCTCTAGAGCCTGGACACTGGCAAATCAGTCTTTTGGCCTGGTTGCCATGGAGACAGACAGGCAGCAGCTGCGCGGGAAGAGGGAACAGCAGCTTCGCCGACATCCAGGATTGAGACAGCCCTGGTGGGGGAGGGGCTCGGCACCGCCCTTTCTCCCCCAGATACAGAGGCTCCTGTCTGCCCCCCAACGTCCGAGACTCCCAGGATCTGGTGAGTTGCCAGGGTCACAAAGGGAGACGTGGCAGTTCTGGCGCCTCAAGCCTCGATTTTCTGCTTCCAGGCCAGCGCCCTCCCGCTGCCCTGCTCAGCTTTTGGAGCAAACAGATCTTCCGGCGCTGAGCTCCTGGGCCCCGGGAGGGTTCCCAAGCTCCTGCCTTGGAGGTGACAAGTCACTGGAGGTGAATCCGAGTGTTGGCCACCGGAGGCCAATTTGGCCCCGTGCTCTGTCGCGGTCTCTCCGGAAAACCTGGCAGGGGGCTCTGACCAGCCATTGTCTGGGAAGGGAGCTTGAAGCTGAGCCCAGAGGCAACTCGGTCAATGATGGGGTTTATTGTTCCCGCATTTGATGCTACACTGATATCATTAATTTGTGGCTTCAAGCCCTGTCCTCCCTTGCCTGGTTCCCGTGGGTTATCTCTGGAGACTGAAGGTGGGAGACAAGGGGCCTGGGATCCAGGTTGCCCGAGTCCCCTTTCCCAGCCGAGCTGCCAGAAGGCTGTGGCTCAGCATCTCAGGTTCCTCCTCTCTGGTAAGAGGAGAAACGAGGCTGAGGTCCTGGTGTCATCCAGGGCTTTGGGCTCCTGGGCGTTGCATGTCAGCAAGGAGGTCACCTGAGAACAGAGCCTTAGTGTAGAGGAAGAACAGAGAGCTGGGGAAATGCAGAGGCTACTGCCGAACAGGCAGGCTTTTGATGTTGCTGCTGTAATTATGAAGGTAGTTCACATGTGGGCGTAATTACAGAAAAAAACTCACTGTATATAGAGTAAATTGAGAAAATGACCCATCACCTTAAATCCCAGTCCCTCATTCCTGCTGGAAAGTTCTGATAATTTTGTTGTGTATCTTTTCAGACTTTCTCTATGCTTATATGTATCCTCCTATGTTATTACTGTTTTCTAACCACACAAATGATATGAGAACACATTTATAAAAGATGCAAATACCACAGATATACGTTGAGTCAAAAGCAAAGATAGTCTTTTAGTGTATTCCCTTTGCCAGAGAGAGCTATTGTTAACAGTTTAATGCCCTTCATACATTAATGTCCAAACACATAAGAGCTTCAGCTTTTCTTTTTTGAGCATAAATGCAGTCACGGCACCCATGTTGTTCTGCAAGTTGCTTTCCCTGCTGTGATGTTACTCTGCAGATTTTTGCATGTTGATTTACCTACCCCATTCTCCATAACTGCTACTTAATATTCTGCATGATGGATGTTCTGTACTTGTTGAAGTCGTCTCCTTCCATAAACACTTGAGTTGTCTACCATCTTTTGTGATTAACACTGCAAACTTGTTCATCGATTTATGCAGGGTTTATTTCTAGAAGTAGAATTTGTGGGTTACTGTGTATGTCTTTAATTTTTCTAAGTACTATGAGGTTTTATAAGTTTTTGTTTTGTTTTTTAAAGGCCATTAAAGGCATAGATGCCCACTGCAAAAAAGTGGAAAGGTATAAAAAGCTATCTGGGGGAAGAAAATCACTTATAGTCCCTCCACACAGCAGTCCTGACTGTTCACTTTTTGGCAGTTATTGTCTATGCCTGCTTTTGTTACAGCGATCAGAGCATATTGCATAGATAATTTTCTACCTGGCATTAAAAAAAAAAAAACTTAACAGTAATAAGCATCTTCCTAAGTCACTAAGATATTTTTGTAGACATCCTTTTTATGATCTCATAATAGTATTATATGAACACATCATAATTTTATTTTCTCCATTGTTGGACTTCTAAGTTGCCTACATTTTTTCACTATGATAACACCTCAGTGAATATCTTTTTGCATAAATCTTTGTCTGAAATCTGATCGTTTCCTTAAGCTAGATTCTCAGAAGGAGAATTACTGGGTCTAGAGATAGGAATTTTGCTGAATCTGTTTTTTTTAAGTTGAATTTTGAATTGCTAATATGTGCACATGATACAAAATCCAAAAGTACTAAAGATTATACAATGGGAAAAAAAATGTGTCTCTCAGTTGTGGGTTTTCCTTCTTACAAGCAACAATATCACCTGTCTTTTTGTGTATCTTTCTTAGGAAAAAAATATATATGTACATGTATGTATATATATATTCTTTTTTCATATAAAAACAGTAGCACATCATATACATACTTTTTCTCTTTTCACTTAAAATTTCTTGATGATTGTTCCACACGTAAAATAGAAAACTGCCGTATTTTCTAGAAATAGTGCATAGAATTGCCTTAAATGGGTGTGCCGTGGTTAAACGAGTCAATTCTATTGGTATGTTTTTAGATGTCTCCCATCTGTTGCTATTCGAGCAGTGCAGTAATGAATGTCCTCACATATATGCCATTTTGTCCATGTGTTACTGCATCCATCTGTAGAATAGAGTCCTTTGGGTGGAAATGCTGGGTCCCAGGGAATATGCATTTTACATCTTGATAGCTATGGCTGTCTCTACAGAGGGCGACCATTTCTTCACTAAAGGGCGTGGACAGTTTTTTAAAGCCCTTGATTCAAATGGCCAAACTGCTTTCCTGAAAAGTGTTACCTGTTTCTACTCTCACCAGCAATACGGTGCCTTGTTCATGCCTCCCACTCAGTAAAAAGAGTATGGTGATGTTTGCAGTGTTCTCATTTTTTTTTTTGCCCAAAAGGATCTGTGTAAAATCATTAAAAGTGAGCAAATAATTACTTTTTTAAATAAAAACACAGGATCTGGAAGAAATTTCTAATCCCAGTGTTGCCCCTCTATAGGTGTGACCCCGGGGAAATTCCTCATCTGCTTTGAACCTGTCCTAAGAGTTGTCGCGGGGAGGAAATGAGCTCATACACTTAGTACAGTGCTTGGTCTCAAAAGGTGGTAGCTAAGAAGAAAATTTTAAAGGGCGGGGGGGAAATGCCAGCCCTCCAAGTAATCCCAACGGGGAGAGGAAGGGAGCCTTCCAGGCTCTTGAAGTGACTTGGGCGGTGCCAGCTTTGTTCTTTTCCTCAAATTCTCCCACTGCTCTTTCCTGCCTTGGGGAGGAAAAAGGAAACCAGGCCACCAGCTCCTGGGGAGACACAACCCCACACCAGGACCGGCCCTTAGGAAAGGCTTGGGGTCTGGGACCTCACCCAGCTTCACCGGACTCCACTCGGAGGGGCCCAGGCAGAGTTTAGTCGTCGCCCTCCCTGGAGGTCCCTGCTGCAGAGCTGACACCCTGATCGGAGGAGACTGGGAAGAGAGAAGTGTAGGTCCAGCCTTCCTCCTCTCCCGCAAAGCTAACGGCGGGCGGCGGCTGCCTGTGCTCCGGGATGAACCCTTTCGGAGCAGCCCCGGTGGGCGCGGCTGGGAGGTCCGCGGGAAATCGTCGTGCCGCTCTCGCCTCCTTCCAGCTCCTCCCGGCGCCGGCTGGAGGTGCTGCAAGGGTCTGGGAGGTGTCGCCAGGGCTGGTACTGGATGCTGCGGTCCAGCTCGGATGCAGGACGGCCACGGGGGAAACCCCACTCCCAGCGAGGCTCGGCCGCCCCCTCCTCCAGAACAGAGCCACTGCCTTGAAAAATCAGCTGCTGGAGACGCCATTTCTGGCCCCACCCTGTGTCGGCCGAGTAAGAGCCAATCACCACCCTGGGTGCAGCTCTGAAAGCCGCAGGTTGCAACTGCTTCGGGTGGGAGCGCGGATCTGCGGGGTGAAGCCATTTTCTGGGAGGAATTTGCAATCATTTTTACTCGCGGTATAATCACCATGTTGAGAATTTTAGTCATCCTGCCCCTCCCCATCCCCTCACCCCCTTACACTGGGAACCCTTCTGAATTTTCCATGGAGAGCTGACAAGGGGCAATACACAGTGGTGCAAAACGTGTGTCTTGGGTGCCAGTAGAAGTGGGGTCTAGCCTTGGCCCTGTCCTTAACCTGCTCGGTAATTGCGAGAAAGCAGTACCGCCCCGGATTTCATTCTTCTCATTTTAAAAAATGCAGAGAAGGAATAAAAGCAGACCATATCAAGGACTGGTGAGGCTGTGGGGAAATCCATTCTCTCCATTTGTCCTTATCTAGTAAAACTGAAAATATTTAGGCCCCGTGGCCTGAAAGTTCTTTCTTTCCTGGAAAAGTACTTGCACATGTATTCAAGAAGGCTGTCCATTGCAGGGTCATACCTAATAAGAAACCAGTGAAACAGCTCAATGACCATCAATAGAGAAAGTGCAAATAAAATAGGGCCCGTATGCATAATGAGTAACTATATTGCATTTAGAAGGAATAACTTAGATCTATACATGCAGAGACATGGATAGAGCTCTAAATCTATTAAATAAAAGCAAAGATAGAATAATGCATATAATGCAGTTTTTCAACATTTCAGAACTGTGGATTGTCTATGATATCTTCAAACATATGTAAAAAAATATTTTTTAAAAAATGAAAGGACTGTAAGATACACTCAAGAGTGACTTTCTCTGGGGAAGAAGAGCAGGGAGTTGGGAAAGTGAGTAGAGGTGAACAGGAACTTCAACTTTCTTTGTAACTCCTAATTTTTTCTTAAAAAAAAAAAAGTGACACTGCATTCCTACCTTAAGGAATTTCAAAATGCACAGTCATAAAGAAAACACTGGAAACAAATGTCAAAATGTAAATAATGGTTAATTCTAGGTGCTGGGAAATATGAGTAACTTATTTTCTTCTTTGTATTTTTGGGGGTTTGCTTTCGTGTTGTTTTTTTTTTAATGCAGGGATATTTGTACACAGGTGTCCATAGCACCGTTATTCACAATAGCCAAAAGGTGGAAGCAATCCAAATGTCCATCGATGGATGAATGGATAAACAAAATGTTGCAATGGAATACTTAACTCTGCCTTAAAAAGGAAGTAATTGCCGACATATGCTACAACACGGATGAGCCTTGAGGACATTATGCTTAGTGAAATCATGCAGCCACAAAAAGACAAATAGTGTATGATTTTGCTTATGTGAGGTACCAGGTAGTCAGAATCACAGAGCCAGAAAATAGAGTGCTGGTTACCAGGGGCTGGGGGAGAGGAGAGCGTTATTGATTAATAGGGGTAGAGTTTCAGATGTACAAGAGTTTTGGGCATGGATGGTGCTGATGATGGTTTCCCAGGTGGCTCGGTGGTAAAGAATCTGCCTGCACCACAGGAGAGTCAGGTTTGATCCCTGGGGGCGGGGGCAGGGGCGGGGCCCGAGGGGAAGATCCCCTGGAGGAGGAAACAGCAACCCACTCCAGTGTTCTTTCCTGGAAAATCCCGTGGACAGAGGAGCCCGGTGGGCTACAGTCCATGGGGTCACGAAAGAGCCGGACACGACTTAGCAACTGAACAACAACAGCAAGTGGGAACGATGCTTGCAGGACAATGTATGTGTATTTATTTATTTATTGGCTCTGCCACAAGGCTTGCAGGATCTTAGTTCTCTGACCAGCGATGAACCTAGAGCCATAGCCGTGAAAGCACTTGGTCCTAAACACTGGACCTCCAGGGAATTCCAAATACGTGTATTTAGTACCACTGAACCGTACACTTAAAATGGGTAAAATGGCAAATTTTATGTTATGTGTATTTTAACAGAATAAAAAATTGTAAAAAAGAATATAGTAGAAGACGATTCTATTTAACAAAATCCTGCTATTAAACAGTCCATCAATCTAGTACCATACATCATCAAATGTAAGATGGCAACTGCAGAATGCACCATTATTTTATGTAATACCAAGAAAGGAAAACCGGTACCAATTAAACTCTAATATCAACTGATTAAACACATTCTATTAACACATTCTATTCCAAAGATGATAATTTTTAAAGTGCATCTTAGATTCAAAAGAGTATGGTAAGCAGTTTATACACTAAATGATCACCTTTTAAAATCCACCTGCAAAGTTCAGATTGGTGGGTTTTTTTTCATTTGGTTGTGCTGGGTCTTAGTTGTGTGTGGGATCTAGTCTTAACCACTTAACCAAGAGGGAAATCCCCAGATTGGTTTTTAATTGTAGCACACCTGTCCTTTGTTTTTTGAACAGATTGTGTTTGCAGATCATCTCAGACAAATAAATGGTAACTTGTCTACCTAAAAAAGAGAAAAAAAAAAAAAAAGCAGCGATGGGGTTCAAGAGTGACTCTGTGTGTGTGTGTGTGTGTGTGTGTGTGTGTGTGCGCATGCTAAGTAGCTTCAGTCATGTCCCACTCTTTGCTACCCTGTGGACTGTAGCTCTCCAGGCTCCTCTGTCCATGGGATTCTCCAGGCAAGAATACTGAAGTGAGTTGCCATGCTCTTCTCCAGGGGATCTTCCCAACCCAGGGATTAAACCAATGTCTCTTATGTCTCCCTGAATTGGCAGATGGGTTCTTTACCACTAGTGCCACCTGGGAAGCTCAAGAGTGTCTGTGTGACCCATGAAATCCCCAAGGTCAACCGTGGCAAGGATGATGAGAAAGTGGAGTTGCCCAATGGGTGTGGTAATGTAGATGTCATTGGCGATCTGGGCAAGAACAGTGTCTGTAGACAGAAGTGGAGCGTGAGTCTGCACGAGGAGGGTTTGAAGAGTCGGAAACAGCAAGAAAGACAGCCCTTTTGGAGAGCCTTGTTATACGGGTGAGCAGAGAAATAGGGGATTCTGGAAGGAGTCATCAGCGAGTTTAAGGCAGGATGAATTGCAGCCTGGAAACGTACTAACGAAGGGAAGACTGATTTGGGAGAACAATGTGACACAAGCGTGGGTCCCAGGTTCTCTTTTTTGTACCCCTCCTCTTTCTCCAGCTTTGTTTCCCTGGGTTTTCTCTGACTTTCTTCTCCTTACCCTACTCTCTCTTCTTGTAATGAGCCACTGTAATCAACTTTAAGATTATCAGCCCAGAATATTCATTGGAAGGACTGATGCTGAAGCTGAAGCTTCAATACTTTGGCCATCTGATGCGAAGAACCAACTCACTGGAAAAGACCCTGATGCTGGGAAAGATTGAGGGCAGGAGGAGAAGGGGACGACAGAGGATGAGATGGTAGGATGGCATCACCGACTCAATGGACGTGAGTTTGAGCCAACTCTGGGAGATGGTGAAGGACAGGGAAGCCTGACGTGATGCAGTCCATGGGGTCACATGACTTAGTGACTGAACAGCAATAATGACAGGCTCCAGTAGCCTCTTCTTCTGCCAGTTGTCAATACCACCAGTATAGTCTGTCTTTTCTTTGGTGTGTATCTTATGAACCCAGCTGGACTGTAAGAACCTTAAGGACAGGGACTCCACGTGATGTTTCTTCAGGTCCCCCATGATACTAGTTGGCTGTGCAGAGTATTCATTTACTCCTTATTTACTGAGTACTTGCTGCGGGCTGGGATCTGTGCAAGGTGATCCAGATCAACAGTCCCTACCCTCAAAGAGTTTGTGGTCCAGACAGGAGGCAAACGGGTAATCAAATAATAGCAAATCAAATGTCAAGTGCTGTACTAGAGAAATGTAGAGTGCAGTGGAGGCTTAGAAAAGGAAGAGGTTAACTCCTCGGGAATGAGCAGGGAAGCTTTTGCTGGGGAAATGGGAGTGGGTGGCACTTGAAAGACGGCCAGGAGTTTTCCTCTGGACTGGAGGAGAGAAGGCATCAGCAGAGGGAGGACGCAGAGTCACAGAGGTGTGGAACAGCACACGTGTTTGGAGACGGGCAGGTCTTTTGATGTGGCGGTATGGTGGGTGGGGAAAACAGAGGTAGGAAAAGATCCTGGAGAGACAGGAAAAAGTGGACTGGGGAGAGCCTCGTGTGCCAGGCTAGGGAACTTGGCCGTACACCCGGGGTTAAGGGGAAGGACGGGATCAGACTTTTAGAGAGAACCCTGCAGTGACAGTGGACTAGAGGTTCACTTGCTTTTGGCAGTCATGGTTTTAGAAACAGTTTGTGCGTGAGCTAAGTCATTTCAGTGGTGCCCGACTTTTTGTGACCCTATGGACTGTAGCCCTACAGGTTCCTCTGACTATGGGATTCTCTAGGCAAGAATAACTGGGGTGGGTTGCCATGCCCTCCTCCAGGGGATCTTCCCTGACCCAGGGATCCAACCGGCATCTCTTACATCTCCTGCATTGGTAGATGGGTTTTTTTTCTTTTATCCCTAGCACCATTTGGGAAACTCTAGAAACAGTTTGTGCATGTGTGCGTGCTAAATTGCTTTAGTCATGTCTGACTCTTTGCAGACTCCTCTGTTCATGGGATTCTCCAGGCAAGAAGGCTGGAATGGGTTGCCATGCCCTCCTCCAGGGGATCTGCCTGACCCAGGGATCAAATTCGTGTCTCTTACCTCTCCTGTGTTGGCAGGTGGGTTCTTTACCTAAGAAGCCCCTAGAAACAGTTTACTTATATTTGATTAGGTACTGATATTTAAAAATCAGGAAATTCACAGAAAGCCTAAATTCCACCTTCTTGAGCCACACATTGTTCTAGGATAGACGTCAGCCAAAGCTATCTGTTATGGAAGTTGTTATGAATTGAATTGGATCCCCGCCTCCCACCAAAATGTTGAATTCCTACCTGTAACCTTGAATGTGACCTTATTTGTAAATTGGGTCTGTTCAGATAACCTGGAGAAGATAAGGTCACCAGGGTAGACCCTCTTTTTTTTTTTTTTTTTTGGCTGCACTGGTTCTCTGCTCCATAGCTCTGGCTTTCTTTAGTTGCCCGGGGCATCTCTTGTTGCAGAGCAAGAGCGCTCAGGCTACAGTCGTTGTGGCACCTGGCCTTAGTTGCCCTGCAGCACGTGGGATCTTAGTCCCCAGNTTTTTTTTTTTTTTTTTGGCTGCACTGGTTCTCTGCTCCATAGCTCTGGCTTTCTTTAGTTGCCCGGGGCATCTCTTGTTGCAGAGCAAGAGCGCTCAGGCTACAGTCGTTGTGGCACCTGGCCTTAGTTGCCCTGCAGCACGTGGGATCTTAGTCCCCAGACCAGGGATCGAACCCCTATCCCCTGCATTGGAAGGCGGATTCTTAACCACTGGACCACCAGGGAAACCCCCAGGGGGGTCCTTAATCCAGTACAACTGGTGTCCTTATATAAAGGGGAAATTTGGATAGACAAATGCACATAGAAGAAGATGATATGAGGATGTGGGCTTGGGGAGGGGGCTGCTATCTATAAGCCAAGCAACAGCTGAGGCTGCCAGAAGCTAGAAGAGAGTGTAGCGGATTCTCCCTCCCATCCCTCTGAAGTAACCTGCTGTCGTCTAGATTTTGGATTTTTGGGCCCTGGAACCATGAGAGACAATACATTTCTGTTGTTTGGGTGACCCGATTTGTGGCATCCTGTAAGGCAACCCCACGAAAGTAGTACACTCCATTCCTCCCCCTTAGATGGGGCTCCCGTCCTCCAGTGGTTTGAGCTGTTAAGTCTGCGTTGTTGCCCTTGTTGGGAATGGATTCGAGGTAGGGGCAGACTGAAGCCCATCTAGGCGGTGGTCTGCGGTGACCCAGTCAAGTGGCAGGGAGGGGGCAGTCACGAGTGCACCGCGGTGCTGGTGCTCACTGACTGATGTAAGGGCTTAGCAGTAAGCCCAGAAGGGCTGGAGATCCGCTCTGAATTCCAGAGACGGGCTTTTCTTTCACTCTTCTCTTTTCTCTTACGCAGCATCGCACCCTCCTCCATCTGACACCCCAGCCACAACCTCCTCTTCCAGGCTCAAATACTACTCCATGAACACGTTCTCCCGGCCTCCGGGTGGGTGTGATTCAGCAGCCTTGGTTTCAACTTCCTGTGACAGCTGTAACCTCTGTTCTCACTGAATTGCTAAGATTGCTGATAAATGCCAACTGCTTGGAAGTTTTTATAAGTAACTGGGAACGTGTTTTGTGCCAGTCCACGGGAAAATGGGCTATGGAATGGCCCAGAAATTTAATGAATTAAAAGTAATGCTGTTTTTAGGCTCACGTGTGTCCATTCAAGAAAAAGATTAGTTCTCAGATGAAAATCATCCTTCCAGCCATTTCCCTGTTCAAAACCCCAGCAGCCCAACAGAGGGCGAATGCTGCTAGGTCACCATCCCCATGCCATCTTCCTTGCTCACATTTTGATTATTTGGAAAAGGATTCAAAGAGACATAGAAAGCAATCCAACCCCCATCCCCCCACCCCAGCCTCACCAGTAAAAGAAATGTCAATGGCTAAGGTGCTACATGCAAGGTGGTATCCCAAATAGGATACTGGAACACAGAAAGAACCCCAATAGGCAACCAGGGAATCCAGGTAAAGCCAGTCACTTAGTTAATAGCATTGTGCCAGATTTAATCTTTTGGTTTCGATAAATGTACCATGATTATGTAAGATGTTAACCTAGCAGGGAGCTGGCAGAAAGGTCTGTGGGAACTAGGTGTACTACCTTTGCAACTCTCTGGAAATCTAAAATGATTTCAAATTTAAAAGTTTAAAAAGAAGTTAAATATCAGTTCAGTTCAGTTCAGTCACTCAGTCGTGACCGACTCTTTGCGACCCCATGAATTGCAGCACGCCAGGCCTCCCTGTCCATCACCATCTCTCGGAGTTCACTCAGACTCAAGTCCATCGAGTCCGTGATGCCATCCAGCCATCTCATCCTCTGTCATCCCCTTCTCCTCCTGCCCCCA